>JBBPDC010000156.1:16430746-16442160 GCA_037974485.1 Hemigrammopetersius urotaenia | reverse complement strand
AGAGAGAGGGAGAGAGAGAGAGAGAGAGAGAGAGAGAGAGAGAGAGAGAGAGAGAGAGAGAGAGAGAGGGAGAGAGACAGAGAAAGAGAGAGAGAGAGAGAGAGAGACAGAGAGAGAGAGAGAGACAGAGGGAGAGAGAGAGACAGAGGGAGAGAGAGAGACAGAGAGAGAGGGAGAGAGAGAGAGAACAACTCTAGCAAAACCACTTTTGGCTTCACAAACAACCTTTCAGTGGATGTTTCTATGAATAACTCTACTCAGCTGAAGCCACTCAAATGGAGGGCTCAAGGTTCTCAAATCTGTCCTTATGTTGCCCAGATGGTCCAATTTTTTGCTCGATTCCAACTCCAAACACAGGACTAGAGCAAAACTGTGAAGCATCTCTGGAGGCCCTCAGAAACAAAACATATTATTTACAATTAACTTACAATTACATACAATTAACTGTATGGGACGAAGTGAGGAAATGGAAAACAATATATGAATAGAATCAATGTATGTAATGTAAAATATATTTGCTTACTGGGCTGCCATGGAGGGCTAGAGAAACGCTGTGATTAATCAAACATCACTCACAAACTTTGGCAGCACTGATGGAGACACAATACGGGTTCCCATGTCATTGATGGCTCTAGGTTAACTTTATCATTAGGGTAGAACCTTTACAGGCTCTTTAAAAGCTTCTTCACACCTGTACCTCTCACTCATAAGAATGGTTCTTAAAGGAACCATCCACTGAAAGGCTCTTCTGGGAACAAAAGTGGTTCTTCTATGGCATCACTGCAAAGAGCCCCTTTACCGCCTTTACTTTAAGTGCACTTTAAGTTTACTCCAAGTGCACTAACCCCGTTTTACTCGAGTGTTTTCATGTGATATTATAGGAGAATCATCTGACACTGTGGAAGAGCTATTAAGGACAGTCCTACAGATTTTTCCTTTTATATTTTCAGAGCCAATTCGGTCCATTTACATGCAGACCTTTCATAATCCTGCTGCTTTGGCTTCGCTACCGCCCAAGGTGCAGCTAGACTGTGCATTTCTTTCCTTCATTTTCTTTCACTCCCATCCAAATTCAGTATATGCAGCGAGTGTCAATTACCAAAAAGGACCAGACCTAAGGTGACAAGGGGTGTGGTGTGTGTGTGTGTGTGTGTGTGTGTGTGTGTGTGTGTATGCATGAGTGTTAGTGAATGTGTGTGAGTGGGTGGATGAATGGAGGGGGGTGCAATTTAAAATGACACTTGTACAGTTGAGAAGGCTCATACCAGAGTAATTGGATATTTTACCCCCTTCACTGTTTGTCTGTCACTTCATTGGCAGCCTGTATGAAAAGTTAAAGGGTCTGTTCCGAGCGCCTGTCTCTTTACCATAGAGCTGAAAGACGTTGCAAGCAGGCTGGGTTGTTACTGAAGCACGTACTGGACAGTGCACACACACACACATACACACACACACGCCAAACCTTCATGATTTTATTCCTGCTCTAATCAGACCTGTTGGTGGAGGAGCCCAGCTTAGCCCTGCCTGCTGCTCTTCAGTGGCAGCAAAGCATGAAGGATAAGACAAGGGCTGCTAGAACAGGACCATGTGTCTCCTTCGCTTTGCTCTAAAAGCGCAGTGACCTGCATCGCTCCGGCTCCGAGGACGACCGAGCCAGATGTTGGGCTAAGGATGTCATCAAACACACAGCTGGAGACGGCTGTACTTCTCTAATGTTGATGTTCCACTGCTGTAAAGGTAGAAACCCTGGGAAGGTACAGAAATACTGATAATATCCAACACAGATATTCTGAAAGTTCTAAATATACTGAACCCATTGCTGCTCAGATCAGCTGGTGGTCTAGTGGTTAGGCAGTTGCCCCTGTGATGTGAAAGTTGTGGGTTCGAATCCCAAGACTGCCAGCCTCACCACTGAGGTACAGTTGAGTGAGGTACCGTCCCCACACACTGTGTTCCTGGCTGCCTGCCGCTTCACTTGGTGAGTGAGTTAAATCCAGAGAAGAATTTCACGCTGTGGCGTGTTCACGTATGACAAAAACGGTCACTGTGCACTTCACTTTAAAATGAGCCGTTTGTAACTGAAGCACTTTACAGAACAATCATACTCTACTAACAATTGAGCTATTTTAGGTCAGATTTAGTTCAAGAATGAATTCATTCCCTTTTCTCAAATCCAATCCCACTAAAACGGCTGACACCTGGTTTTCTCCTTATTCAAGCCATTTACAGCCATTGATCTGCTTTCACCAACCCTTTGTGTGCTATTTAAAAGAATGAAGTGCAGTGAAATCTCAACAAAAACACCAAACGATAAAAGACTTCATCTGAGACAAGGACCTTATGAACATGCTTAAAGTGACACTTAAATGTGCCGTTTCTCCTTTATCCAAATGCAGCCTGACGTTTCAAAGCTAACGTAGATAACTTTAAAGGAAACACACCCCACCAATTAGCATCATGCAATGCTTAGAGTTGATAAATGGAGTAGGTATATATGCAGTACACAACCTCTACACACCTCTGAGGACCACAATGAAAGTTTTGTCCTTTTTAACTCAGTGTATTAGTAAAAATCTGATTTCAACAAATATAAACAGTGTAAAACAGATTAGAACCACTGTTTGCTGCACTTTCACTCGGCCGCTCTCCGGACCCCCTCCCTCTGCGGGTTTTCCCCCACCCACTTGTGGGCGGAGACTATCCCGAAAGTTCTCCCAGGTTCAAATATTTTGCATTTTCTTCCACTAAAATAGAATTGGTTGTTCTTTATGGGCATTTGTGTGTCACATCATTTTAAACCCCCAAAAGCTGTTATTATTGTTACATGGTTTTAACCTTGGTTCTATGCGACATAGGAACACCAAACAAAGCTCAACATGACATCTGACACCTCGAGCATCAATACAAACTGGGGAGACTTCAATATAAAGAGCTCTTTTGCTGCATGACAATGATTTACCACTTGTTCTGCTTCTGGCACAGAACCGTCCATGGTGCGCGTTGAATCATGAAATCGACTTGCTTGCATGCTTTCAGGCCCTGTAGGACATAACGGTATCTATAACACTGGCAATAGTAATCACAGCAGTGGCAGTTTGTCCGTAATATGTGCGTCTGTAGGCTGTAGTCTTTAGTCCAGTGACTCACGTGAAGTATTTAATTATTTGTGCTCAATTTGTGACAGAGGTGCATTCCACACATATGCAGCTTGTACTGTTTATGTTGTATGTGACTGTTAAACACAATTAAACAGACCATCAAACTGTGTAAATGCAACTGCTCCTAAAAACCTATTTGAGAAGTCATGCTTCCCCTTCATAATGCAGAAGCCACCACAAGGGCTCCATCATTACATCGGGGCTTGGCGGTCCCAGGACCTCTCCACTGAGACTCGCCCAGGGTAATTGTGAATCGAGCGCAGTGACAGCCTTCATATCGACTGAAGGAGAGAGGAATGAACACACGATGGCATCTCTCTCTCCCTCTTTCTCTCTCCCCCTCTTTCTCCTTCTCTCTCTCTTTCTCTATCTCTCCCCTGTGGTGTATTTAACCAGTACCCTGTAACACCCATTAATGACATACTTAACATCAGAGTGACTCAAGTCTCTCTCTCTCTTTCTGTCTGTCTGTCTCTTTCTCTCTCTCTCTCTCTCTCTCTCTCTCTTAACATACCGGAGGGGCCCTGTGTAGCAGAAAATCGCATAATTGCCTTGCCTGTCTCGTCGCTGCTGTTTTAGGAGGGGAGTGCTTTGTTCGCGCCTGCCGGCCGATATTAAGGCAGGTATTAGTGACCTTCCGCAGCCTCCTCGCGCTCAAGCTAATTCAGGCGGAAGCTGGCTTCCATCATATCCTGCTTTAGAATACATTACAGCTGCATTATGCATGGGACTTTTTTTAATATCTTCTGCTTTCTCCTTTCTCTCTCTCTCTCTCCTCTCACCCCCATCTCTCTGTCTCTCTCTCTCTCTCTCCTATCATCCTCCCTCTCTATCGCCTCTCCCCCTCTGTCTCTCTCCTTTCTCCTTCCCGCTCTCTCTCTCTCTCTCTCTCTCTCTCACCATCTCTGTCTATGTCTCTCTACCTTTAGCAGTGAAAACAGGAGGGTAATGTCACTTCACTGCAAAAGCTCCATCGCACTTTTTCTCTCCTCTGCTTGGCTTGAATGAGAGGGATATACAGAAACCTGAAAAGACTGCCACTGTGTCCTCCTCATCCCGACTAAGCGTTCAATTTCGCACACAGTCAATCAGGAGGCACTGCACAGGTTATAATAAAGAGAGAAAAAACAAGTACGGGATTATGGCTCTTATTCAGTAGATTGGGTTCAGAAATTCGACCTGTTATGTCATTTTACTAAGATTCAGGCTAGAAACTTGATCAGAGCTGAACTTTTCGGTACATCATGAGAGTAGCGTCATGTCCTCATGTTAGAAGAGTGTTTCGATTTTGTCTCTATAGGGTTTGTGTACAAAGTGTGTACAAATATCACATGTCATTTCAAACAAACAAATAATTAATGACTCCCTCTTCAGCAAGTGCCAAAAGTGACAACATAACTAAAGAGACCGAAGACCTTAGTGAGGACACTGTTTTGTAAAGACGCCAGTGTTGGGGCGGTACGTGTTTTCGCTGCAGGACTGAGAAGAGAAACACTTCCACTCCAACCCTGCTTTCAAATGTCATTTTGGTGGCATTTTTGGAGCACTGTAAGGAGCCTAATTTCATGTTCTACCATCAGGATATAGAGACAGAATGAACAGATATCATGTTAAATGGGTTTCGCACAGCAGTTTGAAGGCATTATGAATACGAACTCATTCAATTGAACCTAATAATCAACATTGACTGCTTGTCCTGCCCCAACCACTTCAGCAACACCATCCTCCCTCCAGAGTCAGCTACCACCTCAAACAGGACCAGCACTGAAAGGGTAAAGTGGAGCGGCCCCTGTGGGACATGAAGCAGAAGATATTAAACGTGTGGGTATGTGTTACAGCTGGTGTGTGATCTCCATCATTGTTTTCTCTGGTCTTCAGAGCTTGTTCAGGTAGCCTTTTCAGTGTATGTGTGCGTGTGTGTGTGTGTGTGTTGCCCCTGCGGCCAGTGTTAGCGTTAGCAGTGTATTAAGATGGAGCGTGTGTGTGGTTGTCTTTGGCTCTTCTGTGATGTGCAGCGGTTCTGTGAAAGCTTTAAAGGCTCCAGGAAAGAGGAAAAATGAGTCTTGGTGAGCGAGAAAGAGAGAGAAAAAAACCCATTAGAAGTCTAGAGCTTTTATTATTGTGTTGCTATGCATTTGAATTTAGACAACACAGTCAATGTGTTTTGTAATACGGATGTCATCATTAAGTAATTAAGTTTAAATAAAGATAAATGTAAATCAAACCAACAATAAAAGCACTAGAGCTCTAAAGAAGAAAAAAGCCTTAGAAGACTAGAGCTTTTATTATTGTTTTGATACAAGTCTGGTTTAGATGTCATAGTTTTTCTTATTACATAGATAGAACACAACGAATGAGATTTACGTCCGGTTTATGTTCAGATCATTTTGATTCATTTCAATATCAGACGAAGATGAAAACATGGAAGCTGAGTAAAGGATTCTAAATTCAATTCAAAACTTGGTGAGGATGGAAAGTTCTGGACTCTTGACAGAATTCCTCTTGAACTTGGAGACAGGAATTATGAAAAGCGTTTTAATGGAGATCCAACATTTAACTGTACACAGTAACTGCTATGAAACTGATATGATACGAGAGGGAGGAATGGGGCTAAGGACGGAGAGCGAGTGAGGAAGGGAGAAGAGGGATAAGAGTGTTCTCTCAGTAGGGGCTCAGTGAGTCAGAAAATAGGGCGAGGGGCCTGTGCTGGCCGGTGGTTTGATGAATGTGGAGGGGAACTGACAGTATTGCTGGGACAATGTTTTCTCTCGCTTGTTCACTCAGTCTCACTCGGCCCAGTGCGCCGCTGTCCTCCTGCCCCGTGCCGCCCAGCCTGAATGAGCCTCCTCAGCCACCGTAACTGAGAGCTTTGTCAGCTTCACTTAGAGCAGGGCCAGAGAGACACTCCAGCCCAGTGGCACACACACACACACACACACACACACACACACACACACACACAGCCGTCCGGCTGCTAAATAACAGTTTAATTTCTACCAAACCTGCACTGCCGACCTCCCCAGATGGGCATGCACCACACACGGCCTGTCTTCATCAAACAAACACGCAGTACAGCTGCCGACTCAGAACCGGCGTCTCCAAGGTCTGATATCAAAACCAAACCTCTCTTTTCTCTTAAAAACCAGCTATTTACTGTAGCAATATCATCCTTAAACACACAGTTCACTCTTCAGGCCATATCTGGAGACTGAGCTGCCAAAACAGCTGGTTTTCAATTAGTAGTTTTTGTAATATAAAAAACCCCACAGAATTTTGGCTTAATTAACACATTTACCCTGGAGCTATAGGGAGAGTTTTAGTCTCGCCTGTATTACCATTGAAGCAGAGGCAGGCAGCCAATCAGAATAGAGATTATTTGCATAATTTGGTTTAAAGGGTGGAGTAACAAAGAGAGATTACCTAAGAGGGATGAAAAGGTTGGATAACAGGCCTGTAAAAATGAATTCTTTTGCTTACATAAAAAGTATAATGGAATGTAAAAGATGTGCTCTAACCAACTATCCTGTGATACAATCAGAGACTTTTCTTTGTTCCATCATTAACTCATTTAAATCTGTCCCCTGTCCCCAGACTGGTCGTGTGTGGTACTGTTTATAAAAAAGTCACTATATAAAAAGCCACATGCTGCCCTTATTGTTGGATGTGGCCACACTTTAGCCTTTGGTTTAGATTAACAACGAGTGTCTACACATTTCTGGCATTTAGAAATCACATTTTTAAACTGGACGATCCAGCCAGACTAGGAAAACCACCTCCTGATGAGATATCTTGAAGGTGGGAGGAACTGAGAGAGTCCAGTGAGTCCCTTTAAAGAATGAGAGCTAAAATAGCTGTTTGGGGATTAAGGGTTAATAGTCGTTTAGTGGACTTATAGTGACTTTGGCTGAGGACGAGCAGTGTGATTGAGGTGTGGAAAATGAGACTGTACTTTAAAGCCTGAAGCTATGCTGGATCGCGAGGATGCCCAAGTAAACACTGCCAGAAGAGGCGTCTCTGTGCCTAGTCAACCCGAATCAGCAGACGTTCGGGCGATGACAGCCCTGTCATCGCTGAGAAGCCTTCAGACGCCGGTCCCACATGGTTTTGATACTCAAAAGCACAAGACAAAAACAACAAAATGAAACAAACGCAAACCAGTGTATCCAGTCCAAATGATTTCAGCTTGCATCATCACTGATCGGAAACTATTTCCTGCACTGGGCGCAGCCTTTCCTCACTCTGGCTCTGGAGCTCTGTTTGGCCTCCTTTTGGAGATCCGCTTTCCGATCGGGTTCCAACCTGGTCCAACCTGCTGAAAGGGTTAGTTGTGGTCTAGTGGGTAGGACGCTTGCCTCTGGACCAAGAGGTCATGGGTTCGATTTATACCATCAGCAGACCACCACTGGGTTCCTGAGCAAGACCCTTGTCCCCATGTTGCTCCAGGGAGACTGTCCCCTGTAGTTAGGGAATGGAAGTCACCTTGGATAAAAGCGTCTGCTAAATGCAGTGAATGTAAAATGAAAGTAAGGTCAGATTTGGGAACATTCCAGGCTTTATAAGCTTGTGGACAATGGCTCGGTTGTCTCACACGAGGCCTACATCCTTTAAGGAATAATTAAATAGTAAAAGGAACTTGCATGCAGCACGCTTCCTCAGCCATCTCCATCAATTTCAAGCCTGTTAGTGTCCAATTGCAATCTCTTCTTTTGCCATCTCCCAAGGTAATACACTAATGAGTACACGTTGCTTAAAATGACAGCAATGTAAGATCATCTATGTGCTTCCTGCAGTAAAGGTGGAGAAGAACGCCTACATCCCAGAAGATCCACGCAGCTCCGCTCACATTAAAAGGAAATGAAGAAATGAGGTTATGATATTGCACTGCAACATTTTGCCCGTGTGGAATTAATCCATCCTCCTGCGCCATTACTGGCTACGAGTGAATCGTTCAAGCGGTTTTCATCAAAATCCGATGTCCCCGAGCTCGTAATAACCTCATCATATAAGCAATGTGCGCGTCGTGTCTGTCGGCTCCGCCTGACATTTCACGGGCGCGGACGCCCCGCCTGATACTCCTCACCTGTGGCTAAGCGCTGCCTCGCGGCCTTCACGCGGCGGTCCAAACTCCGGAGGTTTTCAGGGGAAGTGGAGTGATGTATATTCCCCCGGTGTGCGCGACGCGATTCCTGGGAGGACGTTTTTCAGAAATAAACGGCAAGGTCACGAAAGACGAGGCTCCGGGCTCAGAGGATTTGTGTATAAATCACTGAGATTTGTCCAGTCGCTCTGCCTGACGCTCACTAAATCAATGAAAATCCACCAAAAACTGTTCCACTGTACACACACACACACACACACACACACACATGGATTTTGTACCTCCTCAGGACCTGGGGTCACACACGTGTGTTGTATGTCTATTTAAGTATTCAAATTAAGTATTATAATAGAACTTATGATATTTTCAGTGAGTGTGTGTGTGTGTGTGGACAGTGATTATATGCATTTTAATAGTGTAGCCTAAGCCTACCTCTAACTGTCTAAAGTCTGGACACTTGTAGCTCCTCTCATGGCCTTTCTTTTCCTACAAAGTGATGATTTTTGGCCCAAAAGAGTTCAAACAACAAGCTTAAATGAACACACACACACACACACACACACACACACACACACACACACACACACACACACAGAAGCCTCTGCCTCACACACTAAGCCTGGTCTCATCACAATCACAATCCTGTGAGACATTAGTCATGACTCGACCACAGCTGTGATGAAATAATAAACGCATAACCCTGTCATATTATGATTTCTGACAACTCATAACACCCTCAGACGATACAGCCTTCCCATCTCAGCCTTGCCCTGGAGAAACACTAAGGCTGAGAAATACAGTATATTATTATAATGCGCTATGAATAAGGCCATAAAAATGCTTTTTTTGAGTAAATCACGGATATACTCAGTGCTTAACAGTGAAAGAGGAACAACTGCACTAGAAGTAACTAGAGAAATAAATCAATTGTCAGAAGAAGATTTATAGAAGAATAGTAGCTGACTGTAGCTGAATGGACGTCACTGTCCGGTGACATCACCTTTCTGTATTAATTCATTCATTTGTTTTCATTGCTTTAATGCCTTTTGGGACAAGGCTGTACATCTGTTTGTTCATATATTATGAAAATCTCCTCGAGTGGCATGATATCATAGTCTGGAAAAATAAATTGCCCAACCATAAGAGACGCACGGCCTCCCAGGACAAGAGGCGTGTAGTGAGGCTGTACCTTATCAGCAGCCCAGGGTGACCTTTCATGGTACAAGCGGCTACAAGACACATCCTTTCAGCTCCGCAGGCGGCTGCCACAGAGAGGTGTACTAACACGCACACACACACACACTCGCACGCACACACACGCACACGCACACACGAATAAAGGTCTTTATCGTTTATCTTAATAAAAGTGTGTGTGGTGTTGAGAGGGCCTCTACTAAACAGGTTGACGAGCGCCGACCTCGTCATCTTGGAAAAATGTCAAAGTAATGCCTTAGGCCTCTCTCTCCTTCTCACACACATGAACACACACACACACGCACATACACACACAAACACACACACATACGTACACACAGACACACACACACACACACACACACATCTCTGACTTGTAATTGGTAAAACAAGCACAACATTAAAGCCCTGTTTTCTGCAGGGCCACATGAACTGTTTCTTTGACTCTTAGATTAGATTAGATTTCTTGTTAAATGTACATTCGACTTAGCAGCTCAGAAAACACAGCTTTAGGGTAACGCTCTGATCTCTGTGGGTTTCTAGTAGTATGTTGCATTCAATAAGTTTTCAAGGCCTGTATATGAGCCATGAATGAGAATTAATGCACGTATAGTACTGTGCAGAAACCTGCTTTGACTCAATCAGTCCTTCATTAAGTTAAATCAGGAGCTGCTGATGGAATTTCACAATCCAAACAGCGGCTGGAGGAACCTGGAACCGAACCCGTGTTTTCCTCACCAGCTCACACAATATCAACTACTTTTACAAACCAAACAAATCCTGATACTTTTTAATGCTTTCTTGTGAGTTTGTCAGCAGAAAGACAATTTATGACAGGCTGAGAAAAATGGCTTTAAACAGTTTGCATGGGGGCCTAAAACTTTAGCCCAGTTCTGTAGAACGGTTCACGTCCTTCTAAGGGTTATTTATCTCTGTTATTCCCGCAACAGTGATCGCACTTCTCTCTCTCTCTCTCTCTCTCTCGCTCTGCCCTCTTACCCTTACCAGCACCCAATCAATCTTACACTTGGCAACGCAACAGCGAATATTAAATCCTCAAATTAAAAAGGCGCAAGTGCTGCAGACTTCGAGGAGAGCAGGAGCTGGCGCCGTAAAGGGTTTATTATCGAAATATCTTCCCCATGAAGGAGATGATCATGTTAATCAGACTTCATATGCTGTTTAATCATGGACTAGGACGGTAGCCGAGTGGACTCGTGTCCAGGGCGGCTGGAGACAGGGGTACGGTTGTTTCTGTAACACGTGGGCAATACATTGCTTAAGGGGTACCTCATGCTGGAGAACCAAAAATGGAGAGTTCCTCTATCAACAGTGCTATTCAAAGGGGATTAGTGTTGCTCTACTGTTGTCAATTCAGCCCCAGGGTTTGGGGAAAAATCTCATTTACATAATTTTACACTCACCCCAGATGTAGTCTCAAGGCATGCAAGGACATGCCCGGAGTCCAAATCTAGCTTCTTTAGCCTCATGCTAACATTACTAATACAAACTAGACAAAACCCTGTAAATATATCTCTCTCTCTCTCACTATTAAAATTTCCCTGTATCTAATAGTGTTACTCAATCTTACCGCCTGGCAGACAGACCGACAAATAGTCAGACACACACAACCGCACATATAAATACACTGTGTATTACTCACCCTCACAATCTACCAGACAGATATATATACAGTACCTCATCAGTTCACACACACACAAACACACACGCACACCATTCCAGTGACTCACACTCACTGTCTATAGTATGTGAGTCTTCTGCAGCATCAAAATCTGCCCAATTTCCTGCCTCTATAGGGCAGACAGATTAAACAGAGATCACAACGGAGCAATTAACAGTAGGCACACACACACTCACACACACACACAAACACACACACACACACACACACACATACACACACACACACACAAACACACACACACACACACACACACACACAC
>JBBPDC010000156.1:16364046-16377189 GCA_037974485.1 Hemigrammopetersius urotaenia | reverse complement strand
CATATTAGTGCTGAGCCGTTAACGGCGTGTTAACGGCACGAGATTCTTATAGCGCATTAAAAAACCCCCCCAGAGTGAGCTGGGTCTACACTACGCAAGCTATTATGAATTTCACCTTGATATTTCAGTGACTTGTCCGGTTCACGCACGTTTTAAACCTGTCTCGGACTCCCTGTGGGGGAGGGGTTGATAATTATAATCTGTGTCTATTCATAAAACATTTAGGCCTGGAACCCCATATGCCCAGGCCTAACGATGCCCCTACTTTATCTGCATAAATGCTAAATATATTTGCTTCAATGGTAAACAGTGTTTTAAGCACAAACACACTTATTACCTAGAAAAAATGTAGACTTTGTACAGGTGGCCAGTGCTTTTTCACAGTACCGTGTAGAAAAAAAAAAAAGGCAAATTGCACAAATCATAGCTGAGCTGACAGATTGTCGCAGCCTGTGGTCTTTCATAAGCCAAGAGGAAAAAGTAATCTATTTATTTATTTATTTAATCATTTATTCTCATTTATGTTTTCAACACTATGCAGAATAAATAGCACGATTCAGGCTCACTGATGAGGACAGTGAGAAACCGTTTCACGGTTAGCTTGAAGTTGGGCTTTCATTTAAACTCCAGTTTCCTCATTGCACTCTTTCGATGCGATGCAGCTGCTTTACTGCATTTCGCTGCCGCTGCCAGGTAGAAGAGTGTGTTTAGCTTACCTCTAACTCCCTCCCAGGTACCGCAGACAGGCTGACCGCTTCACGTTCCATATCGCCCAATCGGCTGAGTCCAATAAATCAACCTCCACAGGAGACAGAGAGAGAGAGAGAGAGAGAGAGAAAGAAAGAGAGAGCGAGAGAGAGAGAGAGAAAGAGAGAGAGACAAAGAGAGAGACAGAAAGAGAGAGAGAGAGAGAGAGAGAGGGAGAGAGAGGGGGGAGTGAGAGAGAGAGCATGTAAATGACAGAAAGAAAACAGCCTGTGTGGGTTTTCCATGGCATGAAGGAGTAGGAGACAGCCCCAGTTTTGAAAGTGAAGGATGCCCGACAGGAAGGCGTTTGGTTTCACTGTTGCTCCAGGCGCCTTGGGCAGGCCTGAAATGCTGACGCTGTTCTGTTTTGTGATGCATGACCGGCCGAGACATTGCACGATCTCATCTTGCTCCAAGTGTGCGATTTAACCCTTAACATGTCCGAAGAACCGTCCTCAGGCATTCATTCCTCACCAGCATAAACCTCATCCTATTTCATAGCAGAGACGTACAGTCAGTGGATAATAAGCCTTAAAGGCCTCTTATCTCACATGGCCTTGTATTTTATTGTTTCTCCGAGCTCGGCTTGTAACATGTGTGTGGTTTTATGTACCTAAACTGGTCGTAATTCCTTTATTACGTGACTGTTTTGCAACCCCTTTTCATCCCTTATAGGCCATTTTAATTGCATCTTTAAGAGTGATAGACGACCTTGGCAATGACTGATTGCCCGGCATAATGCCTTAAAAAGCAATCAGACTTCACACTCTTCACTTCTGGTGTAGTCCTATGCAAATGTTAATGTCAGTATTTTGTCAGCATTTTGCTTGTTATATATATACTGTATATACGCTAGGGCTGTGCAAGTTACAAAATATTTCATTGTGCAATAACGTTTTTTATTGCTATTATTTTAAGCTTGTTCATTTTTTGTACATCTCAGCTGTTATCCGGGATATATATATATATATATAATATATAATGAACAAAAGTAATGGGACGCCTGAACATTACACCAACAGGGACATTCAGATACATAGACTTTCTTATGGAGTCGGTCTCCCTTTGCAGCTGCTATAATAGTTCCACCCCCCCATCCCCGACCCATGCTCTAGACTTTGAGGGGAACTTGGTTTCCTATAACAAACTAAATAAAACGTGAATGGCCTGCAATGGCCAATAGCTAGGTTTTATATTTGATTACATTAATGTTTCAGTTGAGATTTACAAGAAATAACTGCAACAAAAGCATCTTATTTGTTGAAAGTGTTTGCAAACAAAATGTTCTTCTTTTGTTCACTCGCTAACAGCAGCTGTCATTATTGGGCAACAACATGCAATTAATCGCAATTAAAAGTTTTAATTGTGGCCCACTTGTGACTGACATCATTGTTGTTTCTTGAATGGCCAGCCTTGGGTGGCTGTGAGTCAAAATCATGATCTCCCACTGATAGATCCAATGATCCAATGGTTTTTCTGCCACTTGGAAGCCTACATTGGTTGTTTTAGTTAAGTCCATGGAATCAGATCCTTGGAAAGCCTACTGGACTGCCAATACTCAGGAAAGATACATCAGTAGCATGAACAGCAAAAAAGAAAGTGTGAGATCATGTAATGGAAAGGACTGACAGCACAACAGTCAACACCAAAAATGTCCAAATAAGGTGCAAACTATAAGGACTTTACAGCTGTTTAAGGTGATGGGTATGTTTTAGAGCAAGTGAGTCCAGAATATGGTCAAGCAAAGGCGGAGCCAGAGCCGAGCTGGGACTGAAGGACCCAAGAGCCAGGTTTTTTTCTTTAAGTCTGACTTGTTTCTCCTAAACCCTCTTTCAGGAGAAATAAGCCAAAAACCAAATCAACTTAAAAGAGAAGTTTGTTCACTTTTCTCATTCTCAGTTTTCTTCTCACTAACAAACTTATGGACCTCAAAACTGTCTAGCTTTGGTATCAAGTGCTTGAAGTTGATCAGAAAGACACATTTCTGATGTTGTACAGGCTCATTTATATGCCAACCAAGTTTTCTTTTGGATCTTATGGTTATCTGACTGTTTGAGATGAATCGAGATCAGTGCAGTGAGAGAAAAGAAAGAGCATTTGGATCGGCCTGAGATTAGAGGGCGCCTCTTTCTCTGAAGCTGAAGTTAACGAAGTATGAGAAAACGGTCAGAACTTACATTTATGCTGAACTGAGCTCAGTCATGTCAAGGAAAATTAGGCTGGACAGAGAAGCGATCACATTTTGAATGTTCCTTTCCATTGGGTCAATCCTAGAAGGGCGAGGCTAGGTTGATTCTCAGAGGGGCCATCTAGCATGGAAGGAAGGAACAGAATATCTCTCCTCCTACCATCATCTTGCATGGTTGGCCTACATGTTCTTTCTTTTCGGTCATGCTTGAACAGGGTGGAAAATGTGGGCTACACCTCGATGTGGATCCGCAACACTCCAGGTCCACAGTTTATGACCACAGTGCTGCGCCAAATTCATTTACGCTTCGACCTGATGAGCATAAATCACTCGCTAACAGCAGCTGTCATTATTGGGCAGGGCCTAAAGTGTAGATGTGAATTTGTCATCCTTGCGGTGGTGAATATGAGCCTTATTGATTTTTAATTTGACCGAAGCCCAGCCAATAAAGCGATCCAGTAACCTTTAGCCATTATTGTTCAATCAGAAACTTAATGACATAAAGCATGGGCCCCAAATGGGCTTGCATCAGAACACACACACACACACACACATACACACACACTCATACACAGAGTAATGACATTCACTGAAGCATCTGTGGTGATAAAAGCAAACAACATGCAATTAGCTCCCTGCAGCCCAGGACTCAGAGGCTCCCCGCCATTCACAGACTCGCTGATGAAAAGACAGGCAGGGCATTCAGATGGGCTTATTACTGAACAGATTGCCTTGCTTTCATCTTTATGTATTTTGGGCATATGTATATTGGCACAGTGGATGATTGGTGTTATGAAGCCCTATTACTCCGTGCACCGGCTTCCTCCCTTGTGCATTTGGAGGAACGGTCCTTCGACGCCTTGTAATGTGTCAAAGTGCACCGTAAGACCCCTGCTTCTCTTCGGAGGTTCATTATGTCACTGCGTGTGTTATGTCACTCTCGTACCTCAGAATTCTGTGTCACCTTCTCTATGGCGAACATCATTATTCTGGAGGAAGCTTGATGTTTGTGATATGCTAAAAGAGTTCTTGTGTAATGCCTAAAGCTGTTGAGGCGGTTAATATCCCCCTCTGCCACCGCCCCCCCACCCAAACCTGCATGTCCTAGAAAACCGAGTGCAGTTATTCAATATTGAGCTTGATTAATTATTCATAATGTCTGTTTCTCTGAAAATACAAAAAAGAGCAAAGAGAGCAAAGAGAGAAAACATGGTATAAGTTCTTCTAGTGGCACCACTGCAGTGAAATGACTCCTCCATCCACCCCCTCCTGGTTTGTGGCTCAGAGCTAGCGGCCCGATGGTTTTGTCGCATGGCTTTGTTGATCAGAAGGTTGAAAGGCAGCGAAGCACACTAGTTTGTGGGGGCCTTCTTGTGAAATGTATTATTTTTTATGGTTACTTTTCAAGCAAGAAGGAGAAAACACTTACTAATACAATGAGCAAGACTGGCTTCAACAGGTTCAGAGATCTTCACAGTTTTCCTGTTTGATCCAATTGGCTATCCAAAGGTAATCCACAGGTTATCTAAAAGGTAATCCAATGCGGATATCGTGGGAAAGGAGTGAAACACAGACTTGGAATTCTCATGCTATTGCCTTCAGTTATGCCTTTGTTTAAGATCCAAGCAGCTTTATACGTTGATACATTTCAGAGATATTCTATTGATTTTTAAATGGTCTGCAGAATTTGTCAAGAAAGTCCTTCGGAGTGGTTTTATGTGGAATGGTTCAATAAGCATTTTGATACAGTGGTGCCGGTAGGAACCTGGAGTGGCAGGTTCCCAACCAAAAAACAATCTTAGTCAATCTGAAAATATTTTCCCTTTTTTAGTTTTCTTTTGTACACCTCTGCCTATAAACTAAAAGAAAATACATGAAGTCAAAACCTTCTTTTAAAGCTACTGTCTCAGGGATTGTGCAAAGTATTCATAAACACTTCATTTCTGTGAGGTAGAAAAAGGCTTTGGATGTCTGCTTACATGCTGTTAATGGTTCTAAACAGCTTCTGTACACAACAGACCTCTTTAAATATTGGTGGATTTCCCCTTTAAGGTCTTATAACATGGTCTTGCTGGATAAAAATGTCTGAAAGATCTTGTGTCCAAACTTTTGGTGGGCGGTGTGAGAGAGAGGGGGTGTGTGGAGGGAGAGAGAGAGATAGAGAGAGAGAGACAGAGAGACTGAGACAGAGACAGAGTGCGAGTACTGCACGGCCAATAACACGAACCTTCAGTACCAGCGTGAGACCGCGGGCCAACTCTGAAGTGTCAGCACATCCCCCGGTCATTAATGCAGCCTCCCGGACTCTGACTCGGGCTTGAGGTGATTTTTCCTGGAGGGAAAGAAAGGGGGATTATGTAAGCTTTGAGGGGATTGGAGCACGTGTAGACCGCTTCCCCTGCTCTGTTTCATCTCTTCCTTCGCCGCAGTCTTTGTCAGGGTAAAGGAGAAGGCAAAAGCGCTGACTGGAGTCCACGCTTTGAAGTGCCGGCCTAATGCTTGACCTCTCCTGCTCCCCCTCTCCTTCTCTCGCTACTCTCTCTCCCTTCTCACTCTCTCTCATTGTCAGTTTTTTCTCTGTCCTCTCTTCTTGCAGATACCCCCCTCACTTTCTCCTTGACGTTTTTGCTTTTTGCGTTTTGTTCCCATTCCCATTAGATCAGCAAACAGGGCTCAGCCAGTGTACAGATGACAGCGGCTCTAGCTTCCAGCTTGCTGCTCCTTATTTTCCCATGCCAGTCAAACAAACAGCATGGATTGGCCATTCCGATAACCTCTCACTAGGTCACACTACATCAGCAGCAAAGCAGCACCCAAATAAACACTCGCTCTCTAGCCACGATAGCAATCAAACAGCAATGAGCGGACATCCATTGATATGCTGTACTCCAAACACTGTAATGGTGAGTGCACTCTTTAAAACAGAGGTTCATAAATCATCCTTAGCTGTGGATTTTTTTACATTATTTAGAGGGTCTTTAAACCAGATACAGGGGCTCAAGTTACATGTTGGAGATGAAAGCAAGAAAATGGAGGGCGCACACCTAGAACAGTATCATTTTCCCACAACACTTAGAAAAAAAACTAACTTTAAAACACTTTAACATTTGTGACCTGATCTGGCAAAATGAGTCACAGTGACCCAAAATTCAAAATTGAGGTTTTGGGATCATTAAAAAGATGAAAAAATAAGCTTTAAAATGATATCTTGGTCAAAGCTGCATCTTAAACTGTCAAGTTACAGTCGTTTGAATTATGGTATTGTAGCACCATTTTCCAACTGAAAAACAGAGAAAATCGCATGTAAAGTTTTTAAAAAAAATGTTTTGTCAGTTTTTTATTGATATCTTTAACAATCCATAGCATCGAAAGAGATGCACCCAGGATTCAACAACAACATTTTACTACAAGCTTTTAGATAGAAAAATATAATAAATCAGACTGAAGCTTCAGTTATTTTAACATCTTTATTAAATACTTATCAAATAATTCATATTTTTGTACGATTTGAGAGCTGCAACTCAGCTTAAACAGCCATTTAAGTACTAATTCATTTTGAAGACCTTTTCTTTCATATAAGACCAAAAAAGAAAAATCGATAGTTTTGATGTTTTTCAACACAATCGGCCCGTATCTAAACAAATAGAATGTCGACTTCTGACTCATTATGGCAGATCGGGTCACATTTAAACTATCTTTTGCTATTAGAATGAATAATATGCTATTAATCTTAATAATATGATCATTTTCTTAACAATTTACAATATTGCTAATAAAAACATAGATACACAGAAGCTCTGAAGGTATTGTGATAACATATTACCACAATTTGAAGCAAGGGATGTTCCTCTGTTTTATTTGATGTTTTATACACTGGGTTTGTCTTAAACATGGAAATTCAAAGTATGTGTAATGGACTGTCATCTATAGGCTTTTCGGGGATAATGAATTTTTAGAGAAGAAAATAATTAGAGACTCAAGTCTGGCTCACATCCCAGACACTTGAGACTCGACTCAGACCACTAAGACTCAAGACGAAGCACCTTTAAGAGCAGAGCTTTGGAGGGCAAGCACACAGGTGGGCTGGCTTTGTGTGCTTTGTCCTCTTCAGATGCTCCGGGAGGTTAATTAGGAAAGGATATCCCAGTAGGATTGTCGGCTGGTGCTGAAGTTGGAAAGAACAAAAATAATAAGATTCACAGCAAACTCTGAACAAACTGGCCCCAAATCCCTGTATTACTCACACTTCTAATCATAGGAGAGCGCGCTCTGAAGAAGCATAAAAGATGTAGCGTACACAGCTTCCCACACAGCTAAATTATTAACAGGTTCCTTTACCCTTGCAGAAGAGCAGGCAAACCTGCTGTATTTACATGGCTAAGAGAGCATCCACATGCTAAACGCTCTCGCATGTAACTTTGTGGCTACTTTGCAAGGATCACGCTGAGTGTATATGATGATACGACGAGTGTTCAAAGCGTTTGCCTTTGCAGAAAGTTAGATCCGCAAATAACTTTGTACTCTATGAGACGGAGAGCACTCTTGGAATGCTTCAAAAACGAAAAAGAGAGAAAGAGAGAGAGAGAGAGATGGTAATCTCTGAAGTGTTTGAGGGAGCTAGCCGACAGTTGCTAGGCACGGCTGACAGGGCTCACCCTGAAACACAAAATCTAATTGGGAAAGCAAGACTGGCACAATGGTATCAGATAATTAAATCAAGAAACAATTGTACTTTACATCTTCTTAAAACGCCCTGGAAGGAAAAAAGCAGCCACATCTGAAATCTGAGACCGCCACTCTGGAGGACGCGGAAAGTGGCTGTAAAAGGAAAAGGGGCGCTTTCATTTTTCTGGTGATAGCTCATCATCAGAGGATTAGAGGACTCAACTCGGAGACGCGCGAGATGGGCAATTATTCCTCGTAGCAAGGGCTCTCCGCCGCTTCTGTCGCGAAGCCACTGAGTCTGCACTTTGCGCCTGAAAAGGTATAAAGTTTCACTTTCTTCACGACCAAATTGAAATCTTGTTCCCTTGATATAATAGATATGGCATCTGGAAACTTAATAAGTCGTTCCTCAAACTCATCAGCCGTTCTGCTGGGCGGAAGCGGATCCCCCAGCTGGGAGGGCACCGGATGTCTCCAAGGCTCCGAGGATAATGCATTTTCTGTCAAATCGGAGACATTTGAGTGACACCTGGAGACAGCTATTAGACCTCATTTCACTGTCATGCTTCGCCACTTTAATATTGTGTGTAGACGGGAGACATGCGGGGTGAAAATAGATTTGTTTATGCGAGTGTTTGCTCCCCACGGCTGCCTGGGATATGAAGCCCTCTCCGCTGCACTCTATCAGAACTGGAGATGCGAGGGCAGGGTGGCATTTGATAATGGACATAATGTGGAATATCCAATTTCAGTACGGCCGCGGCACTTCTTGCGCATCGTTGACCTTCAGAACGTCGGATATGAAAATTTCCATACGTGGAATATTTTCTGTACTCCTAAACTACGACTTAGGAAGTTTTCAAATGTCTCTGGAAGACTGCATATAAGGGTGCACTCTGGACAAAATGAAAATGGTATTTATTCTAAGAATTTTTAGGAAAACCTGTTTTTAATTTGATCACTTTTGAGAAACTATAACCACTTTGGGTGGATTTGTGGGGGCAGGCTGTCTTGAAAAGACCTTTTATAATGCAGAAGAAAGCCAGATACCTAATAGCACTACCAGGAAGAAAAAGTGGATTATTTAAATAACAGATACATTTATCCTAGATCTAGCTCCTTCGCCTCAATTTGGCTCCCTTCCTCTTAATGAAAAGGTAAAAAGGTGTCTCAGGTGTCATTTTGGTTAAATATAGAACTTAAGATTTGTGTTTTTAAGATTTGGTTTGACAACCAATGTAAGAGTCACACTTGTGCTACCTTGGTTGTATTTATTAGCTTATAGATCAGTGGCTAGGCTAACAGCCATGGTTAGATGACACCACAGTGATGGATCTGTGAATTATATTATAATCATTGCATTGTGGTGTTCGATGTGACAAACTTCAGAAGTTGGGGGATCTGGAGAGAGGCTGAGTGGCAGAGCACCGAGCGAAGAGAGCAAACAATGATTTTAGACTGTTTCACGGTTAATGAATGAAAAATTTGTGAAAAACGCAAAAATAATTATCATAATATTAATTAACACACTTATTTTTTGTGGTGTGGTGGCACCCTAGTGAGTAGGATACTTGCCACTGGACCACAAGGTCATGGGTTTGAATCCTACCTTCAGCACCACCACTGGGTTCCTGAGCTTAACCCCAAGCTGCTCCAGGGAGCTGGATGTCGCTTTGGATAAAAGCTTCTTCTTCTTTTTCTTCCTCCAGAATTCTGCATAAGACAACTAAAAAACATTAAATGCTGGCTGTTGGTCGCAATGCCACTGCCTCTTCATCACAACCTTCTCATAATTTGTTCCCCCAACCCTCTTTTTTTTTTGGCTAAACAAGAACACAACTCTTGACACATGCACTTTCAGGTATGTCTGGTATTACGCCTCTGAAGTGAACCCACTGAGTGGAGAAAGAAACGAGAGAAAACACACGAACTGGAGCTTCTGGTGTTACAGTTTCCTCTTCACGGATTTTGATTTGCTATCTTTTCTCATCTTTCAGATCCTGATAGCTATCTCCTTCGGCATTCATTCTTTTCTTCCCCTGTCAGCGCTCCTGAGGGAGTGGGGTGAAGGCTGTCAAAAGGGCTCGTCCGGCTTTTGTCTCCACTACCCATGATGCATTGCAATCATGCGCTCAGATGGTTTTTCCAGTGACTTCCAGTGATTTTTAAAAAAAATATTTCTCACAGTTTTGGCAACAACAACTGTAAGACTCTGTGTCACCACATATCTCAAGATCAGATGTGTTTTTTGCAAAATAATGCCAAGCCAAACATCAGCTGCTTAACACCTTAGTGAATGTCATCACCGGAGGAGTGCGAGGGCGGCTACCATTTCTGGAATTTGGCGCGCTGGAGTTACGGCAATGATGAATGGAGATACGGATCATCACCCGAAACAAAACCCGGCAAGTTAGAACCACAGAGGCTGTAGAAAACAGAGAAAGTATGAGCATTAGGCCAAGTATGCCAAAACCTCACTATCTCACCTGACGACACTAGCGGCCCGGCCAAACTGCAGTCAGAGAGAAAAAAGGCTATGGACATAGCTGTGCATATTCTTTTAATACCACGCTTTCACTCACAACTGACTAGATTCAGAAATAATGGTCAAATGGATAGATAGATAGATAGATAGATAGATAGATAGATAGATAGATAGATAGATAGATAGATCGATAGATAGATAGATAGATAGATAGATAGATAGATAGATAGATAGATAGATCGATAGATAGATCGATAGATAGATAGATAGATAGATAGATAGATAGATAGATCGATCTGACAGTCAAGTGGGAAAAAATATCCACTGGATAATCCTTCCTGCTTGCAACTTCCACTCAGAGATTCAGTTTATCAAGAACTCTGACTTTTCCAAGTTTTGTGGCATTAATACAACATGGTGATTCCAATATGACAAGAAGAAACTGTATGGTTTAAGCTTTTAAAGAGACTTGTGTCCCTGCATGATGAAACAGTTTGTACATGACAGATACAAAGGGATACGTGGAAGCCATCTGTCAAGTGAATAACAGTTCATTTCAAATTCCAAAGCTTCTAAACAGCTTTTTAATTGCAGTGTACTATATTTTATATCAGTCATACAAGTTTGCTGTGAGTGTCCCCCCTATGAGGTAGGAAATAGGAAGCTTGGAAGTTATAAATTCTCAATTCTCAGTTTTCCTAACAGCATGACACACGCCTTTGTTGGATGCTTGGGCCCCAATCAATCCAATTTCCCAAATCATCTCAATGTTATTGAGATTTTTCATGAACACAGTTTTCATTGGTGTAATATGACGTATATGATGCAAGCTGATGCAATCACACTACTGTTCTAAATTTTAGATTTTATATTATTCTATTTAATTTGTTTTTTTGGGACTGTGTTTGCACTGTTCACAAAAATTATATTTTGGGTTGAGTCAGTATAGAGAGAGACAGAGGTGGAGAAGCACAAACTTGGAGAAACAAATGCGGAGTAAAACACTAGGCTCACAAACAGGCCTCAAGACACTAAAGCTCATGTCAGTTATAAAAATTATGTGTCACTGTTTATTGTAGTTTAATTAAATGTAAACTATAAATGGCTTGATAAGAGAGTGATTTAGCGTTGCCTTGGTGATACAATGCCAGAAACTGAGATGATCAACTGTTCAAATTCACAGTGTGAGTAAAACCAACGTTTGGGTCTCCATACACTGGTTTTATATCAACCACAAAATCACATCTTACCTTACAGAAATGCATCTAGTTTAAGTTTGAAGCCTCACAGCAAGCTTGTGCTGTTGGACTAATCTGTTAAAGGGGACATGTTATGCAAAACTCACTTTCTATCCTGTTGTATTTCCATTTGGGTCTCTACTGCTCCTACAAACACACCAAGCAGGAAAAGAAATATCCATCCATTTTCTTTGAATAAACAGGAAGATTTTGGTGTCAGGAATCATATGCTCCTACGAGCCGTTTGGACGGTGAGCCCATTGTGACGAAATAATGGGCAAATTTGCATAGAACCACCCCTCATCTGTCGAGCCTCCACACACTAGATCAGTTGAAGAGCCGCCATTATGTCTGCTAGTTTTACAAGCATGGATAATACACTGAGCTCTATGGCTGCATGCAGAGGCAAGTCACACATGTTGACTGCAAAGAACAACACAAATCCCTACACATACTCCTAGCCAAAGAAAACTGAAGAACTGTGTGGCTCCATTTCATTTTCAATGGCCGTGTCCCAGCCACAAGGGGTTTTGTTTCACCTTAAATACTGCTATTTAAGGTGGAACGGAAATGTTGAATGAGGAGCTAACTTCAGAGTCATGTAGGATCTGGATCTACTGTCAGTGACAGGTCAACAGATGAGGGAGATGTAAGTACCTTCAAATAAGGACTTTTGTGTTTCTATCGCAGTTAAGTGTGAACTAGCTTGTTAGTTTTGTTTCGTAAGCATGGGATGGGTGGGGCGTGGCCAACAATAGCTTATTTACATAAAAGTGACAGAGCTCTTAAACAGCCCATTTTGAAAGGGCCTGAAACTGTGAAGAATAGAGCTGGAGAGATCTGTTTATGTGAGTGATTTTGTGCAAAGACCTTCATGAACACCTTCGTGTAGCCCATAGATATATTATAACTAAAGTGAGTTTTACAAAATATGTCCCCTTTAAGTAAAGACTCTTCGATTAGATAGCCCTACCTTACAGCATACTATGGTAAGCTGATTCATCCTGGAACACTGTAGGCTGTGGTGGTAAAATACATCTGAGCATTTGGTGAGATTGGAATGCCCTTCATTACCCCATCAAATTGCTGCTAGTAAATTATATATGTACGAATTTACTCATACATCATGAAAACCCTGCCAGCATGCACACAACCTGCCAATAAGGTTGTCTAGCAAGGTAATATGATTTGCTTCAATGGGATTTACCCTACAACAAAGGGCAAAAAAAAAACTCTAATTATCCCACAAAACAGCTATCCATAGCTGCCATAAGCGCTGACACTTGATCCAGCATCGAGATCGCAGTGGCCGCATGGGATAATCACATTGCTCTGTGTTTTTATTGGAGACAGCTGGTGCCCATGCATCTTTTTGTCACGTATGAATGATTTGACAGATGTGTAGGAATTAACGGATGAACACAAATTTATTCAATTCATGCAGGCCACTTATCTCCCCCCTCCTCAATTCACATATGAATGTCCTTTTCATCGGCAGCTCTCTTAATCAAAACAATATGGGCATAGCATAACAAACTGTTACCCGAATATGAATAATAAAGAGTATGTTACACTGCTGGATAATATGATAATTCAGGCTTGGCAGGAAGCCGTGTGCTGTTGGACTCGGGCCATCATCTTGGAGACAGAGCGCAGGGGCTGGAGCTGATAAGGCTCCCAGGAACAGTGGAGGGAAAGCAGAATGTTGAAGGAGTTGCTCATCCGGAAAAGTCCGGTAAGTTGGAGCTCAATAGCCCAAGCACATTTCTGAGTGCTTCCTCCTTTTCCCCAGCCCACAGCAGGGTGCGTGTTGCCACCCG
>JBBPDC010000156.1:16287490-16308968 GCA_037974485.1 Hemigrammopetersius urotaenia | reverse complement strand
GTGTGTGTGTGTGTGTGTGTGTGTGTGTGTGTGTGTGTGTGTGTGTGTGTGTGTGTGTGTGTGTGTGTGTTGGTGAGTGTGTATGTGTGTATTAAAAAAATACAGCGCCATAACAAAAAATAATCAGTAAGAGTGAACTAAGACTAAACTAAATTGAACTAAAATGATGTTGAAAATGAGATAAAACAAAAAAAAGATGGACATAAAGAACACACCTGAACTGGCACTAGCATAACCACACCACACTAGCATAAAACAGCACCAGCAATAACGAGTTTAATCACAACATATTTTACACTTATTTCACCCTGAATACAATCGGAACCAGGCTTACATGCATATTCTACACCCTAAAAAGCAGTAAGGACTCACCAAGACTTTTTGTCTATAGATTTTTTTTTGAGAACAGCTCTGTCACAGTCCGGGAATGACTCTCCTCTCCTTCTTTTTCTCCTTCTTTTTCTTTACATTTTACATTTTTTCCATTTTATTATTATTTTAATAAACCTACAATACTGCATTTTCCAGAATCACGTAAGCTCTGGCTCTCTCTCCCTCTCTATCTGTGCTAAGATTTTGCTAAGAACACTTAGTGCTCAATTATCTCTTTATTAGCTCTGACACATCTGCAGGTCCACCTGTTCTTAAAGTGACAAAGTTTGCGTGGGTCTATTTACATAGATATCAAGAGCATATAGGTCCAAACAACCTTCAGCCACTGCTAAATTTGGTCAGACTCCCCTGACTTTTGGTAGGTTATAAGTGGATTCAAACAGAATTGGCAGCGAGTTTTGTAAAGCTACAGTTGGGCTTAACTGGAATTTTGTCAAGGAACATTCAGGTTCAGGCAAAATGTCCTCAGGCTAGATTGGGTTCAGAAAGGGTTTTCTTGGGATTTGATCAGATCCAAGAGAATTTTTGGGGGCAACAGCCAAATTCAGACAGAATTTTGTCAGCCTACATTCTGAATCAAACAGTTATAAGAAGATTAAGACAGAGTTTTACAGATGTTTTTAGTCAGAATTTTGTAGAGCTGCTTTTGGGTTCAGAATAGGACATTAACGACTCCAGATTTTTTCAAGTCGACTAGTCGGTCAGCAAAGTCGAAGACAAGCCGACGAGTCATTTTTTGACGACGCCCCTGAGAGAAGTCGACTAGTTGGCTTTTGTGTTAATGTCCTAGCTCCGACAGTACTTTAGTGAGGTAAAGCCAAGTTTAGACAAAACTTTGGGCTAATTTATGGTTCAGTCAGAATTACATCAGATTTGGACAGGCCTTTTTGTCCCTTTCTCCCAAAGCGCTGTGCCTTCGTTTGCATCCCTAAATCTCATTCTAGACACATCTGCTGCTCAGCAAAGAAATCTGACTGGCAACCTGCACAAGACTGTTACATAATCCAGACATTGTTGCTGTTCTATAGAGAGGAAGCTACAATATGCATGTCTTTTAGTTTTATCCGTGGAGAGCGGCTTGAACTAACTGCGCTTGTGGGCCCGAATACTTCAGCTGTCGTGCACAGGGTTCTTGCCATGGACATCCTTTTATTTAGTTATTTTCTTTATCTGTACGCACTTTGAGATTTTTGTGTAAACTATAAGGTGCTATATAAATAAAATGTAGTAGTATTATTATTATTATTATTATTATTATTATTATTATTATTATTATTATCGTTGTGGATGTTCATAAGAACACTGTATGAGAAACTACAGCACAAAATGTCTTTCTGCATGATTTTGGGAAATCAGGATAAGGGCTTGTATAATTTCTGATACTGAAAACATGCTGTGCTACCTGAAGCCTCGAAATAATTACGCACAACTGACAGGTATTTGTTTCTTCTTTTGTCTTTTAAATTTTTATAATCATAAGAGTATTATAAAATTGAACATTATTCAATTTTAATAACAATACTAATAATAATAATAATAATAATAATAACATATTTTTTAAGGGGATAAAACAGATTCGTATGGCAATTCCTTGTTTTGCATGGCTTCACCTTGTGAGACATTTCCAGTCTATAAACTTTGCCGTTGGTGGCGGCTGTCGGTGTGTGAGGGTCTACTGGCAGTGAGTTAGACAGGCGCAAGGAGTGGAACATCAGCCCTTATCGAAACAGTGCATGTGTGTGTGGTGGTGTGTTTGCTTGTGTGTGTTTTCACAGAGTGTACCTGTAGATGTGTGTGTGTGTGTGTGTGTGTGTGTGTGTGTGTGTGTGTGTGTGTGTGTGTGTGTGTGGTATCAGATGAAAGGAGAGGCAGCAGAGAGTTGTCAGTAGTGATGGATGTGTGAGAGCGGAGGGGTGCCAGGCAGCTCTATTCTCCCTCACTCATCTGCCTCTAGAACAGCTGCAGAGCACCTACAGGGGCCATGACTCTGCACAGCAGCCGCCAGGGGCCCAGAGTACACACACACACATGCAGGCACAAAGACGCACACCCACAAACACAATGCTCTTAAAAAGTTTGGAATCATTGTTTTCCGTGTTATAAAATAACAGACTTTAAATAATTTAGTATATATATATATATATACTAAATATATATGGTGTTAAATATATTTATACAAAGTCTGTTTGATTTGATTTTTGTTAGTATTAACTTCATAATACATGAAATAATAGAAATCTTTCGATTTGTTTTTATATATATACATATATATGCATACATAATATATATATGTATATTTATATATTTTTATATTTATATCTATATATATGTATATATATATATGTATTTTTATATTTATATATGAACACACATTTATATACATTTATATGGTGTTGAGAGAGGCCAGAGATTAGCTACAGCCAGTGGAGGTAGGAGCTTCTAATAAAGTGGGCAGTGAGTGTACATAAGTACATTTGCTTTCTAAAAGCATGGACACACACACACACGGACACACGCACAGATACAACCCCACACACCCTCTATAGAGACATCTGGTTCTGTAGTAAATTCCAACCCAGCATTGTGTTAAAATTACTGCCACTCATTCCAACAAGGCTTTTGTGGTTAAAATTACACTGTTATGTCCAATTAGTCCTGTAATCAGGCTTTGGTAATTGCTGCTGCAATTGCAGCTCCCACTACAAAAGCACATCCGCCACAACACTGTGATTGCCTTCATGCTAGTTGGGCTTCAGCCTTTATCTCTGTGAAGCAATTCCTCCTCCTTTCCTTCGCCCACAATGCCAGCCGTAGTTAGTGAGCAGGACGTGCGCTTGCTTGCGTGAGAATGCCAGTCCTAACAGTTGGGGCCTGTACATTATGTGATTATTCTGATTGGACGGCATATCAAAATATGACCATTAGTGATCTGGGATCAGTTTTATGTGTAATTGTCAAGGTTCTCCATTCATTTTATTTGAAACCTGTGCTTCCACTGGGCACAGTTTCTGACCACAGGACCACAGTCAACCAGACATTATTTGGGTGGAGGGCCAATGTCAGTGAAGCGGCAACACCAGCATGATGGTGGCATGGCAGTGTGTGGCAGTAGAGGAGTTCTGTGTTCAGAAACTGATGAAATACTAAAGGATGGCTGGCATAGATTGTGCATGAGTCTCTTACTGGACACCAGAAAGATTGTATTAAGGTAAGATTGTAATAAAACAAAGCTTGCGTGGGCAGTTTTACAAATCCTGGTGTAATATCATATAAGAACCACTCTGGGTTCACTAAAGAACATTTCAGTGAAAAGAAAATTCTAAACATTAGTTAAAGGACCTCGTCATTGTGTAAATTACGACATCAGTCTAAGGTTTATCCTGGAACATTATATTGCCAAAAGTAGTCACTCACCCATTGAAATAATTACATTAAGGTGTTCCAGTACGGTGTATAACTTCAAGCACCTAGGCATGCAGATGCTTCTACAAACATTTGTGAAAGAATGGGTCGCTCTCAGGAGCTCCGTGAATTCCAGCATGGGTTCATGATAGGATGCCACCTGTGCAATAAGTCCAGTCGTGAAATTTCCTCGCTACTAAATATTCCACAGACAACTGTTAACTTGACTGGCCTGCACAGAATCCTGACCTCAACCTGGAGACTGCAAGCCAGGCATTCTGGTCCAACATCAGTGTCTGACCTCACAAATGTGCTTCTGGAGGAATGGTCAAAACTCCCATAAACACACTCTTAAACCTTGTGGAGAGCTTGCACAGAAGAGTTGAAGCTGTTATAGCTGCAAAGGGTGGGTAAGAATGGGATGTCACTTAAACCCATATGCATGTAAATATAGTGTACTGTATGTCCAAGCCAAAATCCATTAGGACCCCTAATTTCTTTGAGTGTATACTCAAAAATAAAGGATGCAGTTTCCTCCAAGATCTTCTTATAATGGTTCTTCTAAATTGTGAGTTGTGTGAGTGTAAATTTATATAATGTTCTTTACCTTTATAAAGGTTCTTCCAAGGACTTTTACATTACATGGGGATTCATTAAACTTTAGAAAGGTTCTTCACACAATTCATGTTGGAACTATCCATTGAAAGGTTATCAGGGACAGTTCTTCTATGGCATGAAGCAAATATCTTTTTTCATGGCACCTTCATTTCAAGAGTGTAGATTAGTGGTCTCCAGCTTTCCTTCCTGGAAATCTACTCCTACTTCTGGTTCCAAACTGTGTCTAACATTCTACCACCTTTAACACTAACACATCTGATGTAGGTAATTAAGGACTTGCGAAGAAGGTAATTATCTGCTGTGTGTCAAAGACCGAGGTTGGAACTAGACTCCACAGGAAGGTAGATCAGGGTTGGTGACTGCTGGTGTAGACCAATCCCAAGGAACCCCTAAATGCTATACCTTTTTGGGATCCCGCTTAAGTGTGTCTATCTAGATACTGCTGAGGAAAAAATCATGCATTGATAATTGAGTGTTTGTAAAGTACCCTAGCTGTGTCTTGTCTCACTCTGTCACTCCCTGCTCTGTTTCCTGCCCCTCCATCAGGTTTATATTTAGATTCATGTTTATATTTAGATTCTGTCATGCCCTGCTCCTCCTGATTTCTATTCTTGTTTTCACTCCCCTGCTCCACCCTCGGATGTGTTCACCTGTCTGTTTGTAACTTACACAGTGTCTATTGTTTGCATTGTTTTGATCTATTCATGTTCTTTGGGGATGCAGAAGTAAAAAGTCTTATGTTTTTGCTTCTGCATCCCCCTCTATGTCCTCTGTTACCCTGAGAAAGTAACACAAAAGTTCATGATGAAATAAGAGTAGCAGAACATTTTTCCTTAAATCATGATGCTATTGAATGAGTTTAACTTTTTGTTGCCAGAAATCATTAGCACCCCCCCCAACCCCCCCCCTTCGCCACAGCTTCCCAGTGTGACATACATTATTATATCACTGATGTTCTTAAATAAAGAGCTTCTGTCTAGAGGGATCAGTACCCCAAAATGCTATGGTGCTTTAAAAGGACGGCACCCATCTTGCCATATACGTGAAGCTCATATAAAAGTAGAAAAGAGCTTGTTAATGCTGAGTCATTTTTATAAGTGATGATGATGATGGTGATGATGATTACAGTGCTTAACAAAAAGCACTAACCAAGTTGTAGGAACAACAACAATAACTTAACTTTAATCAGTTGGAATCTGAAATGGCTTATAAGAAAGGCATAGCCCTCTAGATTATGCTTATTATACCAAAATAAAGTTTTGCATCATTCATTGAGTTGTATCATTTAATTAGGACAGAAAGACTGGACACAAATCTTGTCATATACACAAAGATATTGTAGAAATTATTCATATACTGTACTTTATTTATACACAAACATCAGAACATAAAGTCATGGTGCCTTGGAAAAAAGATTTAATAATGCGTATGACTTCCATGAGCTTGGGGGACCGCGTCCATCCGTCTTGGCAACGACCGAAATAACTTGTTGATGAAGTCTGCAATGGCAAAGAAAGCAGTCTTGCAGGGATTCCTAGAGTTCATCGAGATTATTTAGTTTCATCTTCCAAGCCTCCTCCTTCATTTTATGCCAGACATGCTCAATAATGTAGGTGTTACGGACTTTAACAAGCTGTGAACATCAGGACACTTTTTGACTGTTTTATTTTGCACATAGTTATTAATGTGAAAGCCCTTGGCTTTAAATTTATCAATTTATTGCAACAATGTATTGATTAAAAATAAAATGATATGCCTTTTTAAGTTACTATGTCCTTATGTGTCAATGACTGGTACCTTTATTAGCCAGAAATGCAGCAAGTGCGCAAATACTGCAGGAGACCTGTTGGAACACGCATGGATTCACCCAGAAAACAGTTTGGTGGAGGAACAATCATGTTTTTTTAGGGTTACATCTTGTCACATAAGGACATAGTAACTTAAAAGGGCATATAACTTTATTTATGGTGATGCTGTGGGTTGCACTGTGCAGTGGGTTCCACTGTCGTCCAAACAGCAGTAAGGCTCTGAATTTGATTCCTGGCCGAGAGTCCTTCTGTGTGGAGTTTGCATGTTCTCCCCACAGGTGAACTGGGGTAAATTTCCTCTGGGTGTGATGTGTGCTCGCTCTGAAAGAATGAGATTTTGGACCAAATAAGAGCAGATATGTGCATCAGGAGGAAATGGTGCATAAATGCAGTAATTAAGCACCACTCTGTGTAGGTGAAAGCTTGTGACGAGGTTCTGTGGCAGAATGAGATGAAGCCTCTTCACTCGCTCGCCCCCACTCCAGCATGTCTCTCCACAGGCTACCTGCTTCCTCTGTTTGCCAGCAGTTTTGGAGCGAAGCTTCCTTGATGTAGTGTTGTGAGAAAAGTTTTACTCTTTCTGTTTTTTTTCTTTTTCTTTTTCTCAATTCCTTTGAGCATTTTTTTTGTTCTCCTTCTCAATCCCCCTCCCTCCTTCCCTCTCTCACTCGTTCTCTTTTCTGGGGTGTCATGCAGAGGCCAGATATTTAAAGAGATGAGAGCTGTTTTCTGAAGTAGTGCTTGAGAGATAGAGAGAAAGAGAGAAGAGAGAGAAAGAGAGGAGAGAGAAAGAGAGAGAGAGAAAGAGAGGAGAGAGAGAGAGAATGAGAGGAGAGAGAGAGAGAGAGAGAGAGACGCCGCCACCGTAATTCCACCCGCTAGATGATCGGGAGCTTTCAGCCAGCGCCGCCGTCAGTTCTGCTTTGAAGTGTGCCAGCTTCGTAAGAAAATGCAGCAGGAAAAAAAAGAAAAGAAAAGAGAGAAGAGGAAAAAAACACAAGAGGGTGCGGGGGTGCAAGAGGAGAATGTGAGAAAGGGAGAGAGAAAGTGTGAGAGAGGGTGAGAGAGGGTAAGGGAGGGAGAAAGAGCTAATGCACAGTTTTTGAAAACGAGCCGGCATCAGAAACGTCTAACAAGAGCTGGATGAAGCTCCTGTTGTTCCGTCATGGGGAAGTAACACAGAAACTAAATCTGAACTCTAATTAGCACTCGTGAGTACTCAAACGTGACACGTTTCACGAGGCGCCCCAGAGTCACTGTTTGTTCGTATGAGGTTGTAAAGATCAGCCATTCTGATCTTTCCCTCAGTCACTTGTTGTCTCCTGCAGATCACAGCCATCGCAAGGGGCAGCTGGTGGCCTGCTGGTTAAAGAGTTGCCTCTCGGAAGGTTGTGGATTCAAGTCGCACCCTTGTGGTATGCTATATGAACAAAAGTATTTGGATGCCTGACCATTACACCAACAAGGACTTTGCCGTCATTGCATTCAAATAGTTTGACTTTAATATGGAGTTGGTCCCCCCTTTGCAGCTATAACAACTTTCACTCTGCTTGGAAGGCTTTCCACAAGATTGTGGAGTTTCTTTGGAAATTGGAGTTTCATTCTGTAAAGGAGCTCCTGAAGTTGGACGAGAAGACCAGGCTCACATTCTCCGTTCCAGTTCATCCCAAAGGTTGAGGTCAGTCATGTTCTTCAACATTGAACTCATCCAACCATGTCTTTATAGACCTTGCTTTGCGCACTGGGATGCAGTCATGCTGAAATAAAAAAGGCTCTCACTCACCTTTGTGTCCACAAAGTTGGAAGCATGACGTTGTCCAAAATATCTTGCTATGCAGAGGCAATAAGGGGAAGTAAAGGGCCACCTGAATTCAGTAATAAAGGAGTATTTCCCAATACTTTCGTTCATATAGGGTACCTTTGAGCAAGGTACTAGCCCCACACACTGCTCCCCGGGCGCTGTGTTCCTGGCCACCTGCTGCTATTCACTTGAATAGGTTAAATTCAGAGCACAATCTCGCACTGTTCACACTGTAGGTTGTTCTGTGGTGTGTTCATGTGTGACAAATGGACATTTTATACAGATATCTGGGCTATTTCTTATTATCATTATTACTGATAGCTGGGGCTATTCATAAAACATTCGGAGCTGTAGCCTCAGCTGCCCAGGCCTAACGATGCCCCTGCTGCAGATTATAAAAACATTTCTCATGTGCTTGAATGCTTTGCACCTGTCAAAAACAAACAAATGTCCCAGGGCCCTTAGTAGGAAACCTTTTGCAGCAGTTCCAGATGCATGTAGGTCCACGTATGATGTACAAAACTGGTCCACAAGCCTAAATGCCTACAATGCCTCCTCATCAAGCACTGAAGTTTCTGCTAAAGCCTGAGTAGACTGATAAATCAGCATGAAGGATCAGTGTGACTGAGCTCTTGAGGGATGAGTAAATTCTTCTCAGTCTTCTCAGTAGTGGACAGCAGATGTTAAACTATCAAATACGGCACACTTTTGCTGAGCTCACGAGCTGCTTGGAGGTTTGTAGGAGCAGCAATTCATAGAAACAGATGAAGTGAAAGCAAACACATCACAGCACACAGTGTAAACAGCACGAAATTCTTCCTCTGTATTTAACGCATTCACCAAGTAAAACAGCGGGTGGCCAGGAACACAGCGCCCGGGGAGCAGTGTGTGGGAGCGGTACCTTGCTTATGGGTCCCTCAGAGGTGCCACTAGCAGTCTTGCGATTCGGGATGTCTTGGGATGCCTTAACCACTAGGCCACCCTGCCCCTAGGCGAGGGCAAAGTTGAGAATTTCGGTATTTTTGGCCAGTTTTGGATGTGTTACATTTTACTGTTGTGTCACATTATTTTTTATGTATTGAGCATTCAGCCATCAGCACTTTTCCACCACTGACCCCACCCATACACACAAACTACCATGTCATTGTCAGTGCCATGGTCTACCGCCCAAATCAAATCTAGTAAAAAGTGACCCTCTTGTTAAAAACAGACCAGTGCAAATGGGATGGAGCTGACTGACAAATTACTATACAATGCATGTATAAAGTTGGCGGAGTTCAGAAAGTGGGTGAGTGGAAGTACAGAGGTGGCCTGTGAGGGTACGGTGAGGAAACTGCATTTCAAAGCTGTAAACCAGGTGTACATTCATACATTTTATGTCTCCCTAAGAACCCTGAAGATCACATGCCAGCAGTGATATGCAAATCCATTACAACCTGAACTATTTAGTGCTCAAGTATTTAATGAAGCCTCTAATTAAGGCGGTTGTGTTTAGTATTCCAAATAATTCCCCCTTCAGGGCCATTCGGCATTTCACTTAAAAGAATTTGCCTACTTAATGACAGACATACTTCTTTAAACAGTAAATATGTACACCTTTCACATTAAAATTAATACGCTTGAAATGAAACCTGAAAAGTAAACTTTCCTCGTTGCCTTGCTTCTAAGCAAAAAATGACGCAAAGCCAAACATATTCGAAGAGAGACTGTGGCTCAGGATGCAGTGCTGTAATGAAATAGAATATTAAAGCACTCGGGTGTGATTGTAATTACAGTAGTAAGCATGTTTTAAAAACGAGCACTTGTAGCAGGCTTTTATGTGGGGCAAAAATGTCAGGATATTCCATTAAAAATGTAATACAGAAGCATATAGAATTACCATGACCACACATGCCCATTATAATGCTGTTTTGATTCATCTTCTAACGCAATGATCTGTTTGGTTTGGCTCCATATATAACAGCTATAAAAATCAATAGAGGACTGGCCAAGCACGCAGCTGAATGCATTTTTAATGGACTAAAATATATGGTTAAACATATTGCAGTCTATTCTGCAGAGTGCAACACTGTAGTTCAAAAACTGTTCATAATTATTCATGTCTTACATTAACTGTGACCATTCCTCTGAGATTGAGACTAGGATCAAGATTGAGATCACATGGAAGACCAGATTAGTGATAGAAAGAAGACTACAGGGACAGGCATCTCACCCACATCTTTCAAGCCCCCAAATACAGTTCTCCATCTCACTTGCCGAAAATATGCACAGGGCAGAATTTCTTTAAGTAACACTTGATGGAACTTAGCTTCATGGAACAGTCAGTGAAAATGTCAATAATGGAACGAGTGAAGACTGTAGCAAACAATATTGATAGATGCTACTGCTTGCGTGAATAGCTCTATCATGCAAGTTCAGTGGAGAACCATGAATATTAGAGCTGGGACTTCATATGGGCTATTAATGTCAAAATGAGAAATTTCAAGTCAATTTTATTTCTATAGCACTTTTTACATTTGATGTCACAAAGCAGATTTACAGAATCCAGGCCTTAGGCCCTAGTGAGCAAACCAAATGTGAGAGAGGCAAGGAAAAGTTCCCTAAAGCTGGAGGAAGAAACCAAAACTCAAAAGGAAAACCACACCTCCTCTGGTTGACACCAGATAGCATGTGAGAAATATATGCATTTCTATAAGAAAATGCAAAGTGTAACGTGTGACTGCTGTAAATCTGGTGTTTAGAGACACCAAACATTGGTTTCATGTGTAAAAAATGATTGCATAAAAATTTGCTCACACCATGGATTCATACTGTGATCTTCTGATTCAGAGGCCGGTGCTTTAGCACTGCATCACTGGGGGGTCTCTGAATCAGAAAGCTGCTTCTTACCAGCCTATGTATGGTTGACAGTATACCAACGTTAACAAGCTGAACCAAAACTAGCAGTAAGACACGTCATTTCTTAAAACTGAGCTTTAGTGTCTAAAAGTGCGAGTCTGCTTTGTGTTTTTCTCCGGGTTTTTTTTCCTACTTTTTGTCCATTTCTGGCCTCCACAGCTGTGAAGACAAAGACTCTCTCTGACAATAATTTTACAGGTGACTCAACCTGTCTCTGTCCCCATATATTACAGACGGGACTTGACCACACAAATATTCAATCAGAGGCCTCAATGTACAGACTTAAGCACTAAGCGGTATAGTCTAGTAAGACCAGTTAGAGTAAGCAGCTTCGGTTGGGCAGCACATGCAGGTGATAGATGGTGGTTGAATAGGAGTCTCTAGCAGTAGTAGGAGCAAGTGTTTCTTGTAGTAATAGCTTTGGCTTTGTTGGGTGCGTGGGAAAAAAGCGTGCAGGTGGTCTGGAGTGGTAAGCTGGAACAGAAAATAGCGATAATGCTCATTTCTGTTAGCACTAGAGGATCTCAAATACTGTGTTATCAGAAAACAAAAACATTGCAAAAGTCCAAATGCAGGGAGAGGTCAGCTGACGATGAAATAAATGCAATTTAACCGCTGCATCCAAATTAAACAAACCAAACCAAATGGAAGCTGGCCGAAATCAAACCCAAAAGGCTAACTACAATAATAAAAATAATAAAGACATTATTTATAGTTTGTGTGCATACAATAAAAAAGCAAATAAGGACAATACAAAACAATAAGAATAAAATTAAAGCTAATAAAAAAGCTAATAAAATTAAAGCTGATAAATGAAACAACCTAAACTAAACAGTACAAAACAAAAAAAACCCAGGGACTAAAACAAGAAAATATATCAGACCAAACTGTAGACAAATCAATAGACAAAGCAGTAGGTTATACAATAACCCAAACAGCAGGAAATGTACATCCAACTGTTGACACTGGGAGGCTCACTGGACACAAACACTAAGGGTACGAAATCAGTATTATCCATAGACACCCTGCAAAAGAGTGTTATAATAATTAAAAGACTATACCTGGCAGCTGCAAACAAACAAGGAATATCTCAGAAACTGTAAAACCCGGACGATGCTTTAACTCAAAGCTGTGAAAAACACCTAGACATGGTGATCTAACACAGCGTTACATAAACTGGACCACACCTGATGTGAAATGAGAAAATGACAGTCACTGTCTCTGATTGCCATGTTGTGGACAATGAATTGTGGAAATCGATAATTTTGTAAATTGCTAAATTAAAATAAAACTGTAACCAATGAATACAGAATTAATCTCATTATACTTACAGAAAATATTCCATAAGTTTTAAACACCTTATCTTGTGCTGCAGTTTTATCTTGTATGTTGCCTCCAACCAAAAATTTATATTAAAGATATGTCTTGAAACTATTACAAACCGATGCATCAGGCAGCACGTTCATAAACATTTAAACATAATTGCTTTATAGGAAAAAGCTTTTAAAAGCATTAAACCCTTCAGATGTTTTCGTCTCATTTTGAACAATTCTGAGTCCAGGTTTCTATTGAGTAGCATTAGCATTAGCACATTTAGTCATTTGAACCATATTGTATGATTTCTGACACTGGTTTTATGGTTTCACATTATTACCTATAAAGTGGATGTACTCGATAGCCTTTCTGTTTCTGAAGGGCAAAACAGGGTAGTCTTCACATGCGTAGAATGATTAATTAGAGTGAGCTTGGCCTGCCGCCTTTTCATGCTTAGGTCTATGTACTTGATGAATGGTTTAAAATTCTAGTCAGCCAGATGGACAGCTTAGCAACTTGATTTTCTCCTTCACACACATGAGTACACACACACACACACACACACACACACACACACACTCTCTTGCGTAGTCTCGTTTTCTCTCTATCCATTTATCTATGCATGTCTTTCCCCACTAAATTCAGGTGTCGTTTACAGAGTCAATGAAAAAGTTTAGTCAAGCTAATGAAAAAAATTACCTGCAGCCACTTCTAAATTCTCTCTCTCTCTCTCTCTCTCTCTCTCTCTCTCTCTCTCTCTCTCTCTCTCTCAATTGTCCTCCAGGTGGGCTGGTTTCCATTCAGCTAGCATTTTAGCTGCCAGCTCAGCCTGACTCCAGCCTGCTCTCTCCGTGTGTGGCCCTGCCAGTTAGTGTTTGTACAAGGTGTTTATCATCACCATGTTGGAATTTCTTTCATTTCTCAGATGAGCAACAAGTAGTTTTATGGCCCACTTTGCATTATTGCGTCTGGCCAGATTTCACAAGGTGTTTCATTTAAGAATATGTTCAACCATTAAACCTTAAACTGAGAATCTGGCAAATAAAATGACAGTTTTCCTGTAGTCCAGATGTACATCAGCCAATTCAGGTTTAGTTTTTGAACTTTACTTCACACCAGCACAACAAGGCTAACAGAGCTAGCTGATAGCAATAGCTCAAGACCGCCATTTAGAAAAGACGTGCCTTATCATCCCTGGAAATGAACCAAAGTACATTAAATACTTAATTACAAGAGTTGCAGCCAATATGAAGTCTGGCTGTATTTTTGTCCATTTTAATGATAATAATGTGTCATACAGTGATAAAACTGTACAATATGGTGAAAATTATTTAACTGATTTGCTAATGCTATTATAGAGAAACCTACTGACTCAAAATAAAATTAACTTCCTATTTGAAGGGTTTAATACTTCTAGAAGCTCATTCATATTAAGATATTGGATTTAAATTGTTATAGATATGTTGCATTGATTTGAAATGTTTTAATATGAGGTGGTGGATAATCTCCTAAGGCAACTTTAGAATTTGTCTTTTTCCCAGATTTATTTATTTTACCATCATTAATGCGTAGAAGAAATCAGAAAACACAAGTGCATGTACTGGTGTGTTTAAAATGGCTATATTTCTAATGTAAACATCAACACTGTGTTTTACGGGATTTTTTTGTTGGTTGTTTTTTCTGTGTGATGCAGTGTGTGGCAGTGACTAAAGGGTAGTACTGGTCTTCATTCAAGATTCAAGATTCTTTATTTGTCACATGCAGTCATACAAGTACAACACACACTGAAATGTATCTATGTATCATCTAAATAGCATTGTTGTTGGCAAAAAAACTGAATTTATATGACAGGTTTGATTGCATGTTTTAATTGAGTAATGCATTCAAATGTGCAGGATCTCAAAAAAATGAAAATCTCATGGCCTTTAATACAGAGTGCTCCTATGTTTTTTTTTCTCTTAGAAAAGCAATTAATGTACAAATGTCATCCAAAAATCATCCAAAAATAATACTTGAGCTAAGCAAGTATGGCTGAAGTTTCCCCACCGCACTTTCATTAGCAACGTAGTTCCAGATCAAACTTTCAATTGACTGATTGACTCCATTTGAGATGCGGCGGGGGGTTCTTCTGCACATTTGTTTTTTCATGTTAAAGGTCAGAAATGAAGTCCTCACACTCATTTTCACCCTTCATCTGCTAGCAGAAACCCAACACACACCTAGCGCACTTCTCTCCTCGATTTGTTTTCGAATGCGTTGGAACATCATCTCATCCTGAACGGTTTTGTCCACTTGAGGCTGGAATGAGATGCTGCAACCCTGTCGCTCACTGGAGCGGCACTTTTCCACTCATGAGATGTTGACGATGTGGAGAGCACTGGAGCTGTTGCCACGGTGAGTGGGGGAAAAAAACTGCCAGAGTGCTGCTTTGCTCTTAATCACTTCTTATTCCCACAACCCTTTCAGAGACCAGTGGGGGGTTCTGAGACAGCATGAGGCCTGCAGAAAAAAGGAAAAGAGGGAGAAAGTGAGAGAGACAGGGCAAAAAAAAGAAGAAAGAAATAGAGAGAGATGTCAAATACAGGCTTCCAGCAGACTCGGATATGAATTCTTCTGCAGAGGTATCAGAGTCGATACACTTGTACAGCATCTCCTACTGCCTTTGTTTCTCTGAGCTTACAGTAGAACAGAGGGGCCCTTTTAGAAGTCCCCATGTGCTTGTATCGTTATGAACGAAGATTCATGCGGCAGCATCGGTACCTGCTGGTGCACTGTCTCGGGAAGTTCATCACCGCTGATGGAGGTGCGCTGATGAAAAGTGAGGAATTAAATGTGTCTTAATTATCCCCCATTCGTCTCCCACTTTAAAAGTCCTTTTTAATGAACTTGGTCATGATTTACACTCAACATCCCCTGGTATATCCAACTCACTGGTCCTACTAGAGGTTGCACAACTGCTTGCTTTTACAAGAATTTACAAAAGCAAGTCAATTAGTCAACCAGAAAAAAATCAGGTGTCAGTTACATTTACGTTCACAGAGCTTGACAGATGTTCTTATCCAGAGCAATGTATATGGGTGGTTTATAGTCTACAATGAAAGTATATCCCTTACTCTAGTAAACTTAAATTAAGCTTCTTCCAGAGATGAAGTTAGAAATTCATCATGGCACTGTCAGATCACACAGAATATATGACTGTGGCACTGCTAGAAATCAAACACACAATTTTCCATATCTAGTCCATTTTTCTGTGGTCAGAGACTGAGAATTAATGAAGACCTAAAAAGGCTGCTATTGTGCACCAGCCAATGAGCTACAATCTCTAACTGTGTACCAACAAAGTGGATTCGTAAGGTAAGGGTATCTAATAAAGTGCATATCTGGCCACGACGCCTTGAGCACACCATCTTATCTCCAGAGATAATAAGGAAGAGGATATTTATGCTATTTTCGCTCCTTTTTTTGGGTCAGTGATGCTCGGGAAGGGATTCCAGAGGCAGAGCTAACACGCTAAGTATCTTCTCACTTCTTCTTGCAGCGCAAGCCGTATATAATCACCGTATTGATTCATGACACATTTTTCTGGCTGTTAATCCGCGGACTGAAATAACATGTTGGCAGCACTCTCCATGACCCTCCAGTTTATAATACTGCAAAACAGGCGAGAGCATAACGGAAGGCAAAAAGTCTGAAAATACTTTTTGTACTTACCTCTTAAAAATGCGTTTTGTTCAAATATTAAGTGTTAATATTACAATGAAATATTTTGCATTGCCTGTGACATTTTTATGTAAGTTTGGATTAATTATAAGGCTAGATAATTATCCATGGCCAAGTCCGAGAGAGCATAAATGACATTGCTTTCTCTGGGTGGCTAGGATGGTCTCCCTCACCCCATCACTCAGTATGACACTGGCCAATGTGGCTGTCTGTTTACAGAAATGAGAGTTTGTGTTCTCTGAAGGAAGTATATGCTTACCCTCATTCACCTTTATGGCATGGTGTGATATGGGAGCTCTAATTAGCATATAGGGCATGAATAGATTGCAGAGCATCTTGCAGAGTGCCATGCACATGAAGCACATGAGGGTTTATGTTTTTCTCCTTACCTCGTGGTGTGCTTCAGGGTCGGTAATAATTTAGTTGCTTTTATATACTATCACAACCTTCAGTCAAGAACTCAATGTGTTTGCCATGCGGAGTCAGTCCCTGCCATGCTCTTAATTCTGTCTGTGCTGCCAGACTAATTCTCTCGAGCATCTTGATATCCCACGACACCTGGCATTCCAAAGATGGGAAGGTGTGTGTAGGGTGCAATAGTTCAGATGAGTTGTTTAAAGGTCTTTGACTGTAGCTTTTAGATTAGAAGCAGATAAAGATTGCGGAAGGCAGAGCACTCACAGCTTCCAGATGGGACACCCACCCACTGAACCCCACACACACACACAAACACACACCTCTGTTTACATTTTTGTAGAACTAAATGAGATTCTGCAAAAGCAAACTATGAACTAACCCCAAAAGGGAAGCCCACGGGATGTTTTGAAGGTCTCTTTAATGTTTATTGATAGCATTATTATGGACTACAGAACACACTCAAAATACCATATGAACCGAACAGGATTTCATTCATTTTTCATTCAAATTGTTCAGTGTTGATAAAGTTTCACACATAGTGGTGTGACACTTCACTGAAGCAAGCTCTGAAAAATGGTGCAGAGCTGTATTTAAGACCAACTTCGTCGAGTCCAAATCAAGTCCAAGACCACGTCAAGGCCTAGTCGAGACAGAATCCAGAGAGGAACACAGAGTACAAAGTCATTTCAGTTCAAATGAGAGGGTAAGAGATAAGACTTCTTCAAAACTCATTTTTCACCTGTTTACATTTTTTGTGTGATGCAAGAGACACAGTGTATCTTCTGTTTGAAGATGATCATTTTGCTATTATTATCTGTGATGATCTGAAAGTGAGTGCAGTTTTTCCACTTTAGTGACGATGAAGGCAATATTATTTCTTTTAAGCAGAGCTGTTTCACTTGATTCACTTTGCTCGCCAACATTGTGTCAGTGGCTGAAATGAAAAAGATGAGCATGGATGCGTCGTGTGCCAGGTTTTGGTAGGCATGTGATTTGTTACCAGAGAGTCAATGTTATTTCCCATTCTTCATTGACCTGAAATAATTAAACCAATGCCCTATTTCTGAGCAAGTTCTCGCAATCAATGTGTGTCGATCGTTGCAGGTGCTTTTGTTTTGTCAACTGTGTGGGGTTTGTTTTGTTGATTGATTTTTTTTACTGGCCATGGCGGCAGAGATTTTGGTGTGGTTGGCCCCCGTAGAGAACTCTCCCTAACTTCAACACTGTTTTTAAAGGCACCAGGACCTGGTCGAGGTCAACCAGAAAAGACTGAAGGCTAAGGATGAGACACATCCAAGTTCAGGAACCAACAAGTCCAAGACAAGTCTGAGATGTCTCAAACTCGAATTTGAGACTACAGCGCTGCTGTAAAGTGCTAATGAGTTAAATGTGTCCACTTAAAAACCACATCTCTGATAGGACAGAAATCTGAGGGTGGTACAGAAGTCTCTTAAGAGAGTCCAAACGAGCCTTTCTACAGCACAGCACTCTGTAATCAGATTGCTTTTCGCTTTAATTTGTCCCAACACAAAAAGACAGAGCAGTTTTGGCTCCACGTGTATCGCATATCTCCTCAGACACCTTGCCAGATTTTTGAGTCCCTTAAGCCTAAACAGCTTTTGCCAACACTGTGAGTGTGAATGCTTCCATGCACTTGTCAGCACTGCTAATCTCTCCAGTTCTGGACAAACAGTGGCAAAGGGTCAGTCAGAATTATGACAAAGAGCTTATGCTACCTGCACCTCACTTCCTTCTGTTCCATCAACCTGTGTGAAGTTGTTTCTTTCAGCTCCTTTGCTTTGTCCTCATTTGTTATGAGACACTTTTCCTTAATAATTCATTTATCTTTTTTTCTCTCTCTCTTGTTTTCCACTAATGAAAACCTTTCATCTCCAAAGCGTTGAAATGAGCCGATAGTGAAATGTCTGAGACGGTCCCCCTATGGCTCATCTGACAGAGGCCTTTGAACGCAGGCAGGAGAGGCACGACAGCTTATCGCCAACGGCAACACCGACGCAGCATCCGTGCATTGCAAATTAACACACCACGCTCTTTACGTAACAGCCAAACAGGGTTCATACTGGGGTCAGAGAAACTCTTGAGGATCTTTTCCGTTCGTTTCACTTCTCAGTTTCAAAGTTGCTGCTGTGTTTATACAGACATAATCCACTTTATAAGAAACACCCACCTTCTATTTCCAATCACTGGCCACTTTATTAGTTCTTCCTACACTATAGGTCCATTATATAAGAATACGGTCACAGACTGTGGCCCATTTGTTGTTTTGAACAATTTGTCAACCCTCTTTATGCCTAATTAAGATCATTCTTAATCAATCGGTTGATCATTGGAATGCTCTTGGATAGATTGTTTTGACGGTGGACTGTTCTCAACATAACAACGATGTATAAGCATATCAGGCATAGAAGTCTAGGGTGTGCCAGCCCCACACTCTGATACGGGATCGGTACTGACAAATACTTGATGCTGCAGTATCAGTATCAGACAAGTAGTATTGTACCATTTTTTTATGCATATCAGTAACACTGTGACAACCCACTGGAAGAAATATGAAATGGCCACACTTTTTTACTTTATCACACATAAACAAATCACAGATATGAAGCGAAACATAATTTTTTTTGCTTTGTGAAACATTCTGGCTTTGTGAAAAACACCTCAAACTAATTCACTCATAATATTTTAATTAATGGAAAAAAAATATGGGATTTGTCAGTGTGAAGGAAAAAGTGATGGTACAACCTTGTGATTTGCATTTCTTAAACAAATCTGAAAATGCAAATGAGTCTGCTGTTAAAAGATAGGGCTTGCAGACCTTAACAAGCTAACTAAAAGCAAGTATGGTCTCAACAAGACAGTCTAGTGAAACAATGGAAAGGATTATAAAAGTCCTACAAGAAGGAAATCCAACAAATCGGGAAGGTTAAGAAAGAAAAGGTTAAGAAAGAAAAGACCAGAGAAGACGTTAAAGGGTCAGGATGGAAAAACACAAAGCAATGCGTCTTGAAGATTCACAAAAAAACAAACGAAAAACAAATGTGTGGAGTCAAGAGTCAGTGTCTGTGAAAGAAACATAAGAAGTAAGAATGTAATTAGAATAACATCCAGAACAGTCAAAGGAAAAGCAAAACAAACACCTAAACAGTAGGACTCAAGATCACAGTGCCCTAATAATGAATCCTGAATTTGCATTGGCCCAGAAGATGATGCTGAAATGTTTATCTGGAGCTATTCTTATGAGACACATAACGACAATGTCCTGAAGAAAACGAGCTAATTCCATCACTCATTTAGGATTTGCAGCTGGATGTCAGGTAAAGGACCAGTGGAGGTGGCCATCATTACTTAGAATAGTCAATAGTCAACACACACTTCAATGTGTACATTGTAATTTGGTGCCCTTTTCTCATTCCATCCATAGAAAATAGGTTTCGTAATGAAGTATTTTCTCAGGATGATAGCGTATCTCACCCTAGAGTAAAGAGTGTAAAGAGTAAAGGCCAACCCAATGCCATAGGCAGTTTACAGGATCTCGGTCTTATGGTGGAATAAAAAAAAAAAATGATTTATGACAACACAGCATCTTGCAAAGTCGATCTGTTAACTACTCCTGGAATCAGGCTGGTGGAGGACATTGTTTTTCATTAGTGAAGCCTATGAAGCCTAGCGAGGTTTATGAGCTCAAAGAGTTCTGACCTGAGAAGGAGAAACTATGTAATTATTGTGTTTATAGTATTTTTACATTGCATTGTTCTCTATTGATCTGTAAAAATGCCATTAAACAAACATTTTTGTATCTGTTATTTATTTGCTACATGTCACAGTACGGTCAGCTTTTTTGTTGCCTTTTGGTGGATTTGTTTTGGTTCTGTTCCTGTTCATGTTTGAGGACTTTAATGTTGATAGGTTTTCTGGGTTTTGCTTGTGTCACGTGTCTTGTTGTGATGTGGTTTTGTGTTCCTGTGTCATGTGCTTTTTTGTCATCAGCTGTTTTCTGTTCGTGTCTCATGTGTTCCACCTGTGTGTGTGTTTGCCCACTGATTTTCCCCTGTATTTAAGCCTGTTTCTGTTAACCCTCCCTTATCAGTCCATCACCTCATTTTCTGTGTTTGTAGCCGCATCTCGTTTTCTCGTGCAAGTTATAGTAACGGCCACTGAGCCTGGTTTGTTTTCTTGTGTACTTTGAATAAAAACCACATAATGGATTCTCGTTCTCACGTCTGGTCCATACTGGGAGTTCACGGTCGTGGGGGATTAGCCCCTATGGCCTTGACACTACAAAGTTAAAAAGTCGAGTGAACGTCCTCTAAAGGCACTTTTCCATAGGATCACAGGGGCCGTACAGTTCCTAAAGCACACTTTGATTTTGCATTGTTTCGAAAGCCCCATAATAGTGTTGCTGATGCGTCAGCAGAGCCGTTCTCTCACAGTTTTCTGTCAGAGCTGCCTTTGATATTGCGGTCGTTTATTATTTATAGTCTTTATATGTTTTAAATTTTTTTTTTTCAGCATTCTTTAGTCGTGCAATGAATCCCTAACCCAGCTAACCCAGCTATTTGTTAGTCATAGAAATCTACCACTGAAATATATCTTCAGCCCCAACAGATAGTAGTGCTTGTACTTCATCGACTTCCCAGTTTGTGTTTTCAGAAAGCAGTGATGCAATCAGCTTTTGGCCCTCCCATCAAGCACCACCATGACAGCACTAGTTCAGCTCAGGTATGGAATCACTTCAATTAGATCGTGGTACAGCATGGTTCCTTGTGTGGTCATTTTGGTCAAGAGTTGTAGGCCATGAGTGACCCACCACCAACAAACTACCAAACCAAGAATAACTCTGAGACCGAACCCTGATGAAATGTTAGAGCAGCGTTTCTCAAACTATGGGCCGCGGACCGGTGCCGGTCCGTGAGAGGGTTCCTGCTGTTCCGCGAGCCTCGCTTCTGCACCAATCAAAATTCAGTCAGATCAGGTCTGATCTCAGCGATGCTGTCACTGCGTGCCCCGACTTCACGGCCCGCCCCTTGTTTCAGAATTCTAGAATGTTCAGCGTTCCCGACCCGCCCTTTGTCTCATTCACTCCAAA
>JBBPDC010000156.1:16265260-16282062 GCA_037974485.1 Hemigrammopetersius urotaenia | reverse complement strand
TACTCATCAGTGGAGTGATCAGTATGACCTAACAGAGACTTGATTACATGATATATAATGGGGTCCTACCCACCAAGAGAGAGTGAAGGGTATCACATTCTGTTGGCCCCCCATCCACAAATGGCTGTGGCATCGCTCAGGAACAAACTTCCAATCTCCCAAAGATAGAGCAAATACTGAGGTGGGACAGTGCTTTGTTAGTGCTTCATTAGTTCTTTCTCAGTGCTTTATTAGTGCTAATTAACATAATTAACATACATTAATATTAAAAATAAAGAAAAAGTACAAATTGAGTATTAGCTATCAATAGAGAATGAAAGAATCAAGGAAACATTTGGGTAATGCAGAACTTAAACCTTGTTACATAACAGTGTGGCAGCTATGCCATAAACTTGTCATGGGACAATATTGTTGATAAATATAAATAACAATAATTGTCCTTTATTACTGGTATTTATCATTACAGATACTATAGTGTTTGATGTCATAATATCAATTACCACGTGACACTGTTATGACATCATTGAATGTACAGAATGTATCTGTAATAGTAACTTGACATTGTTACATAACATGCCATAATTTGTCACAAGAGCTTATGACATCTCTCATGGCCTGGTTATGTCACTAGTTTTATGGTAATTACCAGATCATTTGTAGTAGTCATTGAATAATAAAATGAAGCTTCAAGGGAAATATTTGTTAATTTTGTTCATTTTGCACCGTTTTATTTCTTCATAGTAGAGTACTGATGCTATTGATATACTAAATATAATGGCCACTACCAATAACGTAAACTTCTAAACATTCACTTTTTGTATGAAAAGTTGATTGTGGAACCTTTGCCATAACAAAGTAACACACTTCTTTCACACAGTGCCCTTGCAAACTTCAGGAATATTGCTTTAGCGTGGCTAATTGTAGTAGCGTTTACTGTCACTACAAAGCAGTCTAGACTGATTAAGGCGCCAGGTTAAGTGATTATGTCTGGAAAAGTCAGGGAAACCACTACAAAAGGAAAAACTGTGTGTTAGACCAACTTAACAGACTCTAAAATGACCTGTCTGTTGTTAAAAGCATTATTGACCACCTTGACTTAGGCTCGTTAACCACTCCTATTGTTTCTATTCATCATGAAACATTCACATGATGTAAGGGGCAGCTTTAAAAAAAATGTGTAAAAACAAAACATGTCAAAAACTTGAGACACGTTTTCTCATGACAGCAAAGGTTCTACCTGACACATAGGTATAGCATTCTTTGAGATCCTCTCACTCTTTCTAATCACCCTCCTCTCCCTCCGTCAGAACAAACAAGCCCCCAAACACCCCCAGCACTCCTCTTCCTCATCCCTCATGTTCCACACTCCTCATATTGATTGTGTCTATTTGATTGCGTTGAATTTCAGAAGATGGATGAGGGGTCTCTCTCTCATTGTTTCTTTTTTTATTCAGCTCAAATCTTTGTGAGGGGGATTAAAGGATTAGCATAGGCTCTAACACTCTCCGGTGCTAACGCTCTACAGGACAGGCCCAGGTCAGAAGTTCAGCGCTGCCCAGGGGGTGTTCGCTTTTCCTCCTGGCCGGGGCCAGAGCTGGACCTGTGATGGGCTGCCAGCGTCTGCCCGCCTGGCCCACCACTCTGCCAGAGAGCAGTGGCCGACAGCCTGGCGGGGGATTAAGGCGCCCTGCTGCCTGGCGATAGTGGCTGAGGAGCCTGACTGTGAAGCGCAGTCCACATCGCCCCCATCAGCGGCCACGGATTGCCTGGGCTTGTTGAGCCGTCGCTGCCCTCCAAACAGCTTCAGCCTCCAAGTGCACTCTGTTCTTTCACAGTTTTATGCTTTCAGACAAGCTGAACTGATAATCACCGGTAGTCAATGGTCAACAATGTTTTGACACACTCACTGACACACTCACAAATTCACCCTACATTGGCTGCAGAATCTCTTTTTATTCTTAAATGACATTGTCTTTAGCAGCCTAGTGTCTCTTAGGTTGGTCTAACATCACATAGTTTTATTTTTGTGGTAGATTCCCCAGACTTTTCCAGACACAATTATTGAAACTGGTACCCTTAGAACACAAGCGGCACAGATCCATGCTGGCAATGCAACAAGTGGTAAATCTTTGTCATATTGGAAAACAACTCTTTATATGGAGGTTCCCCCCGTTTGTGTTGATGCTCGAGGTGTCAGACAGCATGCTGAGCTTTGTTTGATGTTCCTATGTCATGCAGAAACCAAGTTATTGTCATTTAAAAAACATCACACTCAAATGCCCATAAAGAAGAAAAAATTTGCAATTTTTTTTTGTTTTAGATCTTAGAAACAACAGGGAAAAAAACATTAGGTCTTTGAACCCGGGAGAACTTTCAGGACAGTCCCCGCCCTCAAGTGACTGGGGAAAACCCGCAGAGGTCTTTCGATTTTCAGAGTTACATTATTGGTAGTGGGCTTTACATACAGTAAAACAGCCAGTAATATCAATCAATAATTTCTTAGGATTAGTCCCACCCTTATTAAGTGTTTCCATCGCACCAGTTGTATCTGTTGTCAGTTTCTTAAAAACAAAATCCAAAATTGCTTTTAATGGACATACAGTATATTTGATTTTTATATAATTGTAATTGAACACATCGATATTCGATGGCACACTTCATGTGATTGCAAACTACTGCCTTAAACTAGCCTTCTGAGGTATGAATGGGTCAAGAGGGCGGCACCACAGCTGGCACACTGAAAAAATAGCGCATTGAATTTATACAACTCAAATGTGCAGAAATGTTTTTCATACATTTTGAATGACTACATTTTCTGAAATGTGAAAGTAATAGACCTCCTATGGTGTTAGGTCATCCTTGCCGTTGCCTAAGCACACATTCAGAAGGAAATAGTTAACAGTTTATTAATGATTACAGAAACAATCAAGTGGCAGTCAATGTCTGGAGTACTGTCTTGTACAATCTGCTTGCTCAGAATAAAAGTCCCTGGCAAAAGCCTAACAATTTGTGGCTTTGTTGTATAATTTCCATGTTATTTTAAAACACAGGCAAGATTACACGTTTAGACATCATGCTGGAGTGAGGGCAGACTGTCTGTTATGGACTATATTTTTCCTCTTTTGTGTAAAGTATTTATTTTTACTCACAGACTAGGTTCAATCTTAAGCTTGTTTTTTGTTGTAATAACTAAAATTAAGGTACCCACAATGGTCAAAAAAAATCTATCCCTCTCCCATCAACAAAATGAATGTTGGACATAGTCTTAACTCGAACCTATTTAAACTGAGTCTATACTTGGACTCAAACCTTTTTGGACTCAGTCTTGACATGGACTTGTATGTCTTTGGACATGAACTTTGGTCTTGAATTGGACTCGAGTAATCCTGGTCTTAGACTTGTCTTGGACTCAACATAGGTGGTCTGGCTACAGCCATTGTCAGAGATATGAAAATGCTATAGAAAAAGCTATAGAGTGTGGTGTTACTTCAGGACTGAGACTGAGAAACAGTGACCCTCTCTATTCCCGGCATAGATGACCTCACAAAATGATGTAGACCTCCCATTGTGAGTGACCAGGTTCCTGCCTGACTCTCACTCTCTCATGTCTTCTCTCAGCTGCTCCGTGTTGACATGTGAATCCTCACAGGGCCACACAGGGTGATGAAGATAACGAGGAATACCATGATATCATTTCCCCTGAGTGGACCTTCCTTACTCATGATCCTCTCTAAAAGACACTTCAGCATCTGTCCTCATGAACAACCTGTGGACCACTCAGACCACCCTACATTGATCTTTAAGCAAATATACACTATAGACTGTTCTGGAAGGGAAAACATCATGCCAGTAAGAGTGTCCAGCAATGGGTTCAGCTGAGTGACTGGACATTGGCCTGTGGTGGAAGACTGTTGTACTCACACACTTTATTAGTGTAGACACAAATGGGTACACATAAACAACTACAAACAATTGTTATTGAATCTAGGATATTTCTTATGCATTCAATGATAGTCATGCATTTTTTCTCAAAGTCATGGAAATTAATTGTATTGATCGAAAAGGTCCTGTGTACTTTTGGTGCATAGTTTTCCTGGATATTATGGTCTCATTTTCCAGACTTCCAGATTTGTAGTTGTTTGGGGAATTTGGGTTGCCACTAAACTGCTTAATGTGCAGTTTGCAAACTGAAAAAAACTAGTATTGGAAACACAAAAAAACTGTTGATATGGAAACACATTTTTTTCACATTTAAGTCACATGACATGACATCACATGACGTTCAAAAACATGGAATGTTTGGTGTTGTCATGGTGCCTCCATGTCCAATGGGAAATATGGGAAATACCAGAAGGCGACTTGAAAACTGCACATGAACACCCCTCATGCGTAATTTCCACTGGGTCATCTTTCCCATAGCACATGAAGGCGGCATCAGATGAGAAGACTGAGATTGCTATTTTACACAGCAAGTGAAAAAGAAATGCCAATATTTATATATTATAAGGAGCTTGGACGTGTATGAGGGAGAGATGTTCAGATAAACCCTGGCATGTTCATTGCTCCTTGAATCACATGACCTCATCACCTTCGATTTCTGACTTAATTAGAATGACTGTAGTGAGAGGAGAAATTACAGCTTTAATTGCATTCAGTGGAAATGAAGACCATTTGCAATTGTGTTTTGCTGAATTTCACAAAAACCCCTTCTATTTTGTGCAAAACTGCTATTGCAGCCCTGTATAGAGACACTGTAAAAATACACTGACCATTCAACCCAAATTCTAAGCTAAATTTGACAATTTTACTTAACTCAAATAAGAATGTTGAATAAAGCAATGCGAAGCAAATTTTTAGATGAACAATTGTAATATTTTACATCCATTTTCAAGCTCTTCAGATCATCTTCTGCCTTTTCAGTTATTGCAGTCTTTGTATTAACATAATGCCTTTTTTCTTTTTTTGCATTGTTTGAAAATATCAACTGCAATTTGAAATAGTCCAAAATGAGTCTAAAATTCCAATCCTTTAACCAACACTGAAACCAACACTGTCTGTTTTTTTCCCTTGTTATTCACTCACAGAAAAAATGTTTTGCTCCAACAATGACAAATATATACGTTAACCATATAAAGCATTTTGATGTTATGTGTGATTCTGAGGGCTTATCCATGTTGGCTCTCCATTATGGACATGGCTTTAAACTCGCATGGCCCTAATTTGACTGGACAGATACTAGCGAGTATCTGAAAGCTAATAACTGGTACAGTAGTGAATGGATTTCGGGCCTGTCTCTGAGCAGCTATTGTGGGCTATTGATCTGGTTTACTGAAATGGCTGGAGGTTCTTTGGCATAGAGCTTATTGACATTCACACCATCAGTTCTGATGGATTCTGATGGATTTTTCCATTTGTAGCATCATTGACCATAGTGTGTAGTAAATGAGGTGGTTTCAGGACTTTCTTCACAGATCCATGACCCAGCACATCAAATTAAACTTTGTTGTGGGATATAATAGAACCTGCTTACATAATGCTAGCTTCTTTTGCTAGCAAAAAAATATGGTGGCAATATATAGTCACCAGCAGTTTAAAAAGCCTTTATGGGTCCACTAGAGAATGTTGTCCATCAGTGATCACTGATGATAATCATCTCTTAGCCTTTAACAAAAGGTCGGTTTCTGATTGGTTAGTTCATTTTGTGTAGTTGTCAGGAACTGAAGGGAGGGTCCATATGAATTCATGGAACAATTTACATGCTTGTAATATAGGATGAGCCTAGAGGTGTTGAGTTCCTCACACCTCATTCCTTTTTTCTTCCCGAAACTATTACAGGAGACCCCATGCTGTCACCATTTGCATCTACATTGTTTACATTGTCATCACCGTTTCATGCCAAGCCTGTACCCTGATTTTGGTTGCTGTAAAAGACATGCTATTGGCAGTTATAGTAACTATGCAGTTCAATTGGTTTTCCCTGGTTATGGTTAATGAACTTTGTAATGATTGATTGATGAAGACAAACAGGTTGTTACTGCAGCAATGCCTCTGGGACATAATTCTTGCTAGCTACCCTTAAGTCACCCCCAGGTGAGGTTTGCATAGGTTTCTTCAGGGATCCTCTCATGTCTCCTCCCATAATCCAAAGACATGCATGTCAGGTGAACTGGAGATGCTAAAATGCCCCAGAACTGAATTTGATTTTATTGGTCTGTCTGTGATGGATGACTTCCTTGTGATGGAATAGCAATCTGTCCAGGACATCTCCTCCTTTTGCCCTGAGACCACTGGGATAGGCAGCTGAGAAAATACATGCATGGATGTAATTGAATTCCTATTCCATATAGACCTATAAGCCTGGTGGATCTCATAATGTGGTCGGTGAGTAGTTATTTCTAATAAAGTGGACACTGAGCGTTACTTTATGCCGGAAATTACAATAAAAACCTCCTCCACTTGACTTGAAATGATTTCACATAAAGTCACAGAAGTCATGGTTTGGCAGATAAAAAAAATCAAGCCAGGTCTGTGTTATAATGATAACCTCCTTTTGTAGAGCAGATCAGCTGATTTTTTAGCCACCAGTATTTGTTCCAGTTTAATACAATCAGCCTGGCTTTGCGCAAACCCATTTCAGATGAGTTGCTTCAGAAGTGAAAAAGCAGCGGCTGAAGCTCTAATAAGCTTCCCTTTCAGTCCATCAAAGCCAGAATCACCTTACCATTCCTTTTAGCCTGAGAGCTTATTGAGTTAAGTAGCTGTTTGGAGTCACAGGGGAGACACTTAAACCTCTGAAAGACTGAAGCCACCTGCTGACCAGCCGTACCCCAGGGCCCCCTCAGGCAGCCACTTTAAAACCCCAGCAACCAATGAAAGGACACCTCCACATGGCGAATCCAAACAGTATGTCACAGGGATCAAGCACATAATGTCGAAACTGCAAGGTAAATGGTAAGCAGAACTGGCTTTTATTATCTTCCTGCAGTTAGCCCACGCCGAGCACTGCCTTCCTCTCTTAAGCTCCCCAGAAACCCATAGGGGAGCATTTTAAGCCCCACAAGTAGGGAGAATTAGAAGAGAATTAGAGCCTATCCCATGATTCTACAGTGTGAGAAGGAGATGCCAGGTGCGTACCAAAAATATGCCTCTGTAGTTTGGAATATGGATCTGAAAACTCACAAACATATACCCACGTTCCTCCTCCGCCTCGCCATAATGTATTTTAGGCTAAGGCTGGAGCATTTGCCAGTGGCTGACACACACAGCCAGTGAACATAAATCTATAAACCTTTATTACTGTTTTTAGCTATGCTAAAACTCACAATATACTTTTCTTTTTATTTGTTTTTCAATGTAATTTTAATTCAATTTAAAGCGAACTATAAATGAACAACGGTGGGCTGCACCCCTGCTCAGGGTGAATTGATGCCTCACGCCCATAGACCCTCGCATAGGCTCCGGGTACCTGCGACGCTTCATTCAATTAAGCGGTTACAGGAAACGAATGAATGAATAAATGAATACAAATGAACAATCCAGCTTTAGAGCACATTACTCAGGTATGATGTTCTTTTGGTGTTAACATTTAATCACCACGATAATTACAAACATCTGTCTCTCAAATCCATATAAGGACAGCATCCGGATGCAGGAATCATCTTGATGCCAAATGTAAACAGGGTCAAAAATGTTTGTGTGCGGAGTTTGATTGGGTGGGTAGTTTTTGGCACCACTGTGAGTTTGCTCCTTTCAAATGTGTACATCATTTCTGCATGAATTAAACATACGACAATTATTGCCAAAACTAGACAAACTGAGAGACAATAATTGGGTTGATGAGGGATGGTTCTCCAAAGAGACAGCTTTGGCTTGGAGGCAGCTGAACACCCAAGCGTACACGTGTCTTCTTTGCCAAAACATATTTTTAGCTCTTTAAGATTGGAGAGTCACTTCGGACCGACGCGGTGAGTAATTAGAAGGATGAGTGGCTTCGATGATTGCAGTCACATCTTCTTCCCTTTTGCACGCCGTGGCTTACAGCGAGCTGACCTATTCATTACCTAATCAGCCCTCAGACCAGACGGTACACCACAATCTGATCCGTCACACTCAAGCTGTCCAACAAGCACTCCACCGCCTCCTATCAGGTAATGGAATCGAGCAGCTCACTCCGTCAATTTGCTATCAATACTGCAGATTACTCTCATATTAAAAAGACTTCCCTGGGGTTCATTGATAAGAATGCTGTGTGACAGCGAGGCTGAGACCAGGACCCTGGTCTTGTTCAATAGAGTTTAACCCTTAGAATTGTAAAGTTATTTACTGTTCATTTAATTCATACTATGAAATTACTCATGCAATACAATTCCCTTTCAGATATGTAATGAATTATTATTATTTTTTGTTTAAACAGGTTTGAGTTTGCTTTGATGTCTGGAAATTACACATTTGTGTCTCACAATTGAAACTGCTTTCTCCAGCTTGTTTCTCCAGCTTTTCCCTTTGAATGCTGGGAAAGGCTCCAGCAACATGTGATTAAGAATAAAAGGCTTGTATGGTAGGATGGATGGATGGATGCATGGATGGATGATGAGTTATGAATGAGAACTAAACTGGAAATGTAATAAGAGGTGCAAGGCACCATGTGGGTCCTAGAAGGGTTAAATGGCCTAAACTATCTAATTCAGTTATTGATTAACTGATCCAAGAGCCACTGAATTGTACCAACATTTAAACGTTCTCCCTGCTGTATCACATGCATTTCAACTCTGATACTGCTTGTTAATTAAATATTTAGAAGTGTGTGAAAGTAGGAAAAACAACAACATTCCAGGCAGAAAGCTGTTCTTGGTTGGAGCCCTCTTAAGAGCACCAGTTTCTTTGCTCTGGCCAAAAGAAAACTGACTAGAGCCAACAGTGACATACGAACCGCAATGTGGACAGTAGTTGACCATTAATGCTCGTAAACAGGCTGACAGCTGAATGTCCAACATGTAACATCGCAATTGCAAAAACAATACACTCTTAGAAATGTAGATTCTGGAGGGTTTTTGGGTTAGGCACTAGGTTCAAGGAAAAAATCCTATACAAGCAAAAACCTATTTGGCATCTTAATTTCAGGAATATTGAGTCTCCTAATGGTCATTTTTTTATGCTTCCCAATTTACTCCCCACTTTATCCCTGTCCAGGAGCCACAATGGGAACTTTTTTTTTTAGAAAAAGTAACAGAAGTGAGTGCAGAGAGCTCTTCCACAGTGAATATGTAATAGCTCCTAAAGTGGACCATTTGTCACCAAGAAAAAAGTCAACGTGAAATGCGTGGGCTTTTTTTTTTTGGCCAACATTAATACAGATAACAGTCATAAGAAGGTTGAACTGATGGAGGCGATTGGGCATGTGTGGTTCTGGCAGGGTGTGAGAGAGAGAAGGAGAGAGAGAGAGAGAGAGAGCTAAATATGGGTCTGGAGTAGGAGTTACACTCGCTGATGAGACGTGGACACTAGTTGGTTATCACATTCATTTTAATCCCTAGAGGAAGATGGCCTTCAAATGTCAGACTAACAAGTCAAGGTTTCTATTTGTGAATAGGCACTCTATGAGTCCATATAGCACGTCGCTCAGTGTGTGATTATCATTATCGTCCTCCTACATATCACACTTCTTACTGATTCCTTTCTGTCTCCTGCGTTTCTTGCTCTTTTATCAGCATATGGGAAGAAAGAGGTTTAAAAAACTCGTACGAACGTCCGTCAACCCATCGTTCAACGAGCAAGACTCAATTAAATCGTTTTCACATCTCAACTCTGGACCTAATTCTCACCCTTTCACACATGCAGGACACAGCAAGAGATTGGTCTTGTTAGCTTTCTAAGATACTGGAATGCATTTTGTGGTTTAAGCGAGGGCTGGTGTTTGGGCAGAGCATTCAGGAGGCAGGACATGATGCAGATGGATGGATGAATGGATGGACTGATGGATGGATACATCTGTTTGTTTTAATAAGCTCTGAAAAAGAATTAAGGTAATAAGAGGTGCAAGGAATATGTACCATCGAAATTCTAGGGGGGTTAAAATGGAGTGAACTAACAAATTATTCTATTGAATCCTGGTCCTGTGCCACTATATTGTATCAATATTTAAATATTTTATTTGCCGCATGACATGAATAACAACAACAACATTTTATTTCTAATGCACTTTCCATTAAAAGCTCAAAGTGCTTCAGAATAAAATAAACATCAAACAATATGACAACAAATAAATGCAACAAGAGTAGGCATTCCATAAGCGGGAAGCAGAGGGTGTCTAAGGAGTGAGAAGATCCTTGAGGTAAGTTGGAGCAGCTCCATAAACACATTGATGAGTGAGAAGTGAGACTTTATATTCAATGCGGAATGAAACAGCGAAGGGTTTTTGATGATGATGATGATGATGATGATGATGTGACTGTATTTTTGAACCCTCATGACTATCTCTGCAGCACTGTTCTGAATATACAGGAGCTTTTGAATATTCTTGCTAGGTATGCCGATGAGGAGTGTGTTGCAGTAGTCTAGCCTGGATGAGACAAAAGCATGGACCAACTTTTCTGCTACTGCCAGACTCTGTGACGGAGTTTTGCAATGTTCTTGAGGTGGCAGAAGGCAGTTTTACAGAGCTGTTGAATGTGGTCTTTGTAAGCAACTATTAACTATTACGATGTGTGTTGGAGCAGGAAAACCAACCACATTCCAGACAGTGTTTTTGGGATTGGGAGCCACTGGCTGAATGTAATGCCTGACTGACACTGAAGAGCTAGAGGCAGCTATGTTTGATTGATGATGTTTGTCCATCAGCTCACCATCATCTCTTGTCACACTCAAATTCGTTACAAAGACATGAGCTGATGGCCAACACGCATGAACGTGACTGCAGCCTAGACAGTAAATATAGTGTTAAAGTAAACTGCCTAACATTAGTTCGGCCCTCTGTGGTTTCGAAAATCGACTTATAACTGTATGTACACTAACCAGCGTAATATAAATGTAATTGGAGCTTATCCATAATTACATTCTAAGAAGTAAACAAATACTTTGCCTTACTTTGTTCATGTGCACCAGTGTTTTATATGCACAGCAACAAAATAAAGCATGGTACAGTAAATATAGCTGGTCCTCTTCTAAATGAACCTCCAGATTAACTGATTTGGACATTTGCATTCAGGAAGGTCATTTTTAGGATCTTGAACCTTTGGAGCTATGGTCACTGACAAGGGCATGGTGTGGGGGGTATTTTTGTTTTGTCTGTAGGTGGAGGTTAGTGTCTAGGTCTGACACATATGCTCCAGAATTTGATGTGTCGTTCTTTTTGCACCCTTATACTCAGCATATGCTTTTGTTTTCACATAGAGAACTGAAATAGTGTCCCATCTGTTAACAATTGAGTCAAATGAATGACCCTTTTTGCTAAAGTAAGTAATGCAGAAAGTTAAAAATTGGAGACTTCTATCCTCTCCTAAACCAGAACATGCCTCCCTCCCCTCATAGCATTACCTTACGGGACTGAAACAGCACATCAGGGTGTCATATCACATTCACTGTCTTGCACATTTTATGCATGTAAGCCTGCCAGATTGTTGTTTCATTTATAACTTATAACTTAAACTTATAATACCCGCTTTCATTTTTAACCTTCTTAAACCATTTTACTCTTATTTGGATTTCTTTATAAATTTGTACATATTTTATATTATATATAAAAAAATATAAAAGTACAAAAAACTCCAGGGTGTATAAAAGTTGGACCTTATCATTTCTTTGTTGCACTAAAGGGATCAAAAGCCTTGCCAGGCTTTATGCCTTTGAGCCTAAGTTTAACTAGTAAAAGGAAAAGGTATAGACACTCAGCGTCAAGACATTGTCAGGTTGTCAAAGTTGTTTTGAAGCAGAAGGTCGGTTTTGCATGCATTTATCGCCACGTCTCCAAGGAACAGCTGGGCTATTGGCTATTTTTAGTTATTATTATTTTTTTAGTCATACCGCTGTTCTGGGTAATGTTTAGAAAGTCCAGGCTTGCAGTCCATGCGTGAAGAGGGCTTTAGTGCTGTTTAGCACCAGGGTTACTCTTGTAAATAACAGCTTTGCGGTACTTGAAGTTCTGCAGGTTTATTTCTGCTGATTCAAAAAGATGAATGGCACTACTCCATATATCAGCATGGAGGAATCAAGGACGTTATAATCTTCAAAATATTTGTTAATTCTTTATCATTGCTTTCTAAAGTAAAAGGTTTGTCATAATAAAGCAATGCATTTTTCAATTAAATAAAATGTTTGTTTGGATCAGCCGCCGAAGGTTTCTCTCTAGAACTGAAGATGGCAATGAACAGGTGAGAAATCCTTGTGCACTTCTGCTGATTTATCTGGAGTCAAGCATGATGTGAACACAGATGCAGGCCTTGACGATAAATATTCATTTTGTGTCAACATTTATTGAGAGGTTTGGGTTGTACAGTTATGACATATGCCCTGTAGAAAAAACAAGCTCTAAGTGTAGAGTCTAACAGGCTTCTTTAATTTAGCACTGAGAGGCTAACACTGCTAACCAACACTAGACATCAATAGACCTAAATCCCCAGAACTTTGTTCAACCCACCCAAATCACATTCAGGCGGCATAGACTTTTTGATGTGGCTTAAGATGCAAAATGTGTTTTTTCTATGCCGCTAACAGTCTTGTGCAATTAGAATACAATTCCAGTGCAACATTATATGCTTATGTGCAATAGTATATGTAAGTAGTGCAATATTTTCATTCTGGTAGATTAAGATGCATATCAAACTCACACTGTTGTTACTCCACTACATTGTTGTAGTTTTTCTGGTTCTGGTTCAATGCTGTAACTGCCTCCTGGGCAGTAATACCCATCACTCCAGAAGGTTTATGTAATGGCCACACTTATCTCTTTATTGTCTGTCTGTTGTCTACTGTCTGTTGTAACTCTATTGACTGTTGAATGTTGTCTGTTGCTACATGTTGCACTGTCCATGTAGAAATGTTGTCTCAACTTACTATATACATGTACACAGCTGCTGATTTGGACTAAATTGGAACATTTTTAAGTTTATAAAATATACTTTAAGTATACTTTATATGGTAATTTTATCATCTTTTTTTTGGCTAAGCTATTCCTTTATGCTGCAGTGAAAAGTAATGGAGGTGCAAAATTAATTTCCAAAGCCGACACATAATTTGGAACAATTCTTTTGATCAAATCAATGATAAAGCCATCTTAGATACATTTTGGGGCATCTGGTAGCCTAGTGGTTAGAAGGTCTTTCTGCGATCAGAAAGTCCAGGTTCGATTCCCAAGACCGCTAGGTACCTCTGAGGTACCCTGAGCAAGGTACCGTCCCACACACTGCTCCCCGGGCACCATGTTCCTGGCTGCCCCCTGCTTCACTTGGTGAATGGGTTAAATGCAGAGGAAGAATGACGTGCTGTTCACACTGTGTGCTGTGGTGTGTTCACGTATGACAGAATGATCAACTGTTTGCCATATCACTGCAATCAATTTTAAACTTAATTCATTATCATTTAAATTTTAGTTCTTTAATGTAACCATTACAATTATGATTATAATGAATTGTTTTAATGTTGTCTAATGACAGAAAAGCAGAATTTTGAAATGGTAAAACATATTTTTGCTCTTTTTATTCCAAAGCCGGTGATAAAATGAAGGAAATATGACGGTATTTCAGAAATGTCCTTTGACTGTCATAAAACGCTTATATTTGTGGTTTGGTTTGAAAAAAAAGTTTGTTTTGTATCTAACTGTTGCTTCTTTCTCTCTGAAAGCTGCCCCCTCTCCCCCCCTTACTACTTTAGACGAGACTCCTGCAATGCTGAAAGCTGTTCTTGCTCATCAGAGGAGCGCTGAAACTGAGCATCTCCCTTTTTCTGAGGAACGAAACACAAAAGCAGTCTTTTTAAATACGGCAGTCGGTTTCTTCTCTATAGGTTACTGCAAGTTCACCTGAGCCTTGCACCATATCTCTCTGCTACAGAATGTTCTTATTAATGTCAATTTCATAGCTCTTGCCCTGGGGGGACTAGCTCATAGGAGGCATTTGGGGAAGGCAGCAACATATTCAATTACACATATCTCATCTTAGCTCAGAGTTACAGTTTGCATATAAATTAAACACCTTTTGCCCTTTTTCTGTTTTAAAAAACAAAAAGTAATCAGCTTTGTACTCCATTCCTCCAAGCCAGATACTACACATTATTTGCATATGGATATTAGCAGATGCTATGGATGTCACAATAGCGATTTGGATATTTCCTTTAGAAGAATACTCCAGTGTTTTCCAACCTAATCTCCATCTTCTGCATCGCACGTGTTCATGCATGCATATGAATCTGGGCCTAGTTGCATGCATATGTTGATTCACCAGCCCTTAAAAGCCTTGGACATGTTCAGGTAATGTTCAGACTTTGTTCCATTCACAGATCCCTCCCTAAACAGAATTTTGCTGCGATTGATGTGTTCCTCTATGGATTAATAATAAAAAACAGGCGATACATGAACAGCCACATTCTTCGCCTCTGGATCAAGTGTAAAAATACTCCTGCTACTTTTTTTGTAGAAAGAAACCGAAATCCATCCATTCATTTATCCATCCATTCAATCATTTACCTTCCAGCCATCCATCCATCTATCAATCCTCTAAGCCACTTATTCAAACCAGGGTGGTGCTGAAGCCCAAGAACTAAGATTTATCCAATCTATCCACCCATTCATTCATTCCTCCATCCATCCATCCCTTTATCCTTCCCTTCTCTGAACCACTAAGGTCACGGGGAGTGCTGGAGCCCACCCCAGCGCTCAAAGGTCAAAAGGTGGAGAAACACCTTGGACAGGTCAGTACTAAAATTTTGACTGTAAAATAACATCTAATGCATCTATTTGGTTTGGTTTTAGGCAGCTGACATCGCTCGAATTAATTTAACCCCTTTTCACTGTAGTCATTAAATGCAATTTTAGCTCATAGTTGCATTTTCATTCATTTGTATGTCATTACATTTTAAAAGCTGAATTATTTCATTTTAATTGGATTATATGAATCAAAATATGTGTAGAGTCCGTTTTACGTAAGGAAGATGGAAATGAGGAGCGTGGCCTTCTGTTGGGTAAGGGCCATTCTGACACGGTGGTTCCGGTGGGCCTGCAGATCTGAAAGCTCCTTTCAGCCCAACTCAGTCTAGACATTGGGCTGAAACTCAGGCTGGACATTGGGCTGAAACTCAGTCTAGACATTGGGCTGAAACTCAGGCTGGACATTGGGCTGAAACTCAGGCTGGACATTGGAAACTGTTGCCCTCTAGTGTAAAAAACATGATAATTATAAGCACATATTTAAAATGTTAAGTTTGTCATGCGATTTTGAAAGCAAGGAATATTAGTTTAAGACAGCTGGGCATTCTGAGTTTGAATTATTTACAGTCAGGTAATTCGGCTGGTTTGCCATACTCATTTTTAATGTGCTACAAGAAGTCTCATTACAGGAGAAAACCAGTTTGCCGGGCCTCTCTTGGGCCCGAGGTACTTACTGCTATCAAGGTCCCGTGAAAACACAAAGCCTATCAGAGTAAATAATACATGAAAACTCTATACGACGAAGGATGACGGGTGCTGTGAGCTCAATTCACTCTCATCAGAGAGTCGATTCCAGGGTAAGTTTGGGGACATGAATTGATTTGCGCTCCTCAGAACAAGCCAGAGGAGTGGGGGGGGGGGGGGGGGCGGTTTTTGTGCTGTGGAACAAGTCTGTGCTTCACTCAAAATATCCTTTTTTTCCTCCATTCCACTGTGTCTGTGTGTGGTGTGTGTGGTGTGTGTGTGTGTGTTTGTGCTTCTCCCCTTATATTTTCATCCCAAGTGTTTTCAGCCATGCTACGTATTTTTAGCATGCAACCTGCTGCGCTCTCCCACTTGGTTGCTATGGCCACAGTAAATTAGGAGAGCAGCGCGTTGTGCGGCCCGTCTTGAGAAGGAAATGCGTCCATTTGCAGCATGGCCCCTCCACTGTGTAGGTTCTGTCCTGACGATAAGCACTCACAAACTCGCCACTGAGTGAACTGGGCAGATTTACAGCTACATGGGTTTCAGATGATGTTTGCAATACAGTTTTGTTTTGGTTTGTTTGTTTTTTTATGGTCTCAAATGACCTGGTGGTTGTCAAGCTGAATGCAAATGTCAGGGGTAATAAACAATTTTTGGGTTAAACAAACAAAACATATATATTTTTTATTACATGTCATTTGAGATTTAATATACTTTTGACTGTATATTAAGATTGAGCTTTAAGCTCCAAATTCCTTCATGTGGGTCCACACTTCATTGTAGTTCATTGCAGGAGTGTATCCAGGGTTATTGGGGGGCACAAGCAAAGGTATAGCTGGTGGCCTCAGTCAAAGACAAGAATTGTACTGTCCTTGTTTTGGTCCAGCAACTCCTTGTTTGTTGATCACTCAACACATTTTTTACCAAAGTGCTAGATGGTATCAGAATTAATGGAAAGATTCATTTTAATTACTGCCTTAAATTATACGGTATCTTTGCATTAGCAAAAGATAAAGGAAAACTGAGTGGCCTAACCTATGGGCATGAGAACCTAGTGCATGCGAAAAACTATTATGATACATAATAGTTATGGAGTCATTTATTATATAGCTTTCAGGTTAGTAATTGAAAAGTGTGTGTGTGTGTGTGTGTGTGTGTGTGTGTGTGTGTGTGTGTGTGTGTGTGTGTGTGTGTGTGTGTG
>JBBPDC010000156.1:16254750-16265160 GCA_037974485.1 Hemigrammopetersius urotaenia | reverse complement strand
ATGGAGTCCAGCCAGTCTGCCTACTCTTTTCCCCGAGGTAGCTCACGAGGGCCCATTCCATCCAGCCCTCGTGACAGCTCCCCCAATTTATGTTGAAGTTAGAAGCAATGTTAAAGCCAAGACTGCTTTTCGAAGGCCAGCCAATTGCATGTAATTCACATATATATCAATCTTAAAGTCACAGCAACAAAAGCAATCTATATAATAGAGAGGTTGGGAAACTGATTCCGTTTTTTAAATAGGATGTTTACGTTTTTCTACATGACACAACACATGAATTGTTATGGTTCGGTCGGTGGCCGCTAGAGGCCACTGCTTTTCTGTTTTTTGGGGTCTTGGTTCTGTTCTGGGTTTTGGGGGCTTTTATTTTGATTTCACGTTCTTTCATGTGTCACGTGTTTTTGTTATCAGCTGTTATCAGCTCATGTTTTCCACCTGTTTGTGTTTGCCCACTGATTTCTGTCACTATTCAAGCCCTGTTTGTCTTGGTTTGCGTTATCTGTCCATCGTCTCCTTTAGAGCACCCCATGTTGCACGTTGTGTATCCCGTTTCTCGTTTTGAGCCTAGTTCCTGGTGGCCCACGTGCCAGTTTCTTTTGTTTTGGTTAATAAAGACACGTCAGCATGGATCTCTGGTCTGATGCCTCATTAGTACTCCTAGGAAGGACGCGTCCGAGTCCTGGGACTAGTCCCCCCGGACGTGACATGAATACTACAAGTACCTCACAACAAAACATGAAAAAGCATGTTAAATGTAGGAGGCAGAATTTTGAACTCACATTTGAGCCGAAAGATTTTTTTTTCCATTAATTTAGAAAAGAAACAATAGAATCAAAATATACATTCATTCATGTGTTATAAAAAAGCACACAAACCACAATAATATAATAAATAAGAATAAATATTAAATATTTGAGGCATGGTGTCCCCAAAAGCTTTCATGAGCAAGATTCTTAAGTAAGTTAGCCTTAAAAGTGAAATGTATTTATTTATTTTATTTAAGCTTATTTGAACATCATGACTGTGGTTTGATCACAGGCACAAGGTGAAGGCAAGAGACACAGATCATCATAGTCTTGATGTTATCCATTATGACATACCACTTATTTTTACATGTACACAGCAGTCCTGCCAAATAACGAAGTAAAGCAAAGAACATAAGGCACAAACATTGTATTCAATGTGTTTTAATACCAACAATATTTTCTGTCATACAAAAGTAATAAAACTGTCATAAAACTGTCACAAGATCGCGTTCAGCTCAGTACTGGGTAGAATTATGTGAATATGGTTTTATGAAGCTGGATTGTATTTGTTTCATTTGTTTGATGTTCTGCACATTACAATAAGAAAGCACAAAGTGTCTGCTCTACCAGACAATGCTGAAAACCCCTGAGTGATCTAACGCAGGTGTTACACAGGGGCTCTGGGTTCATGAAGCTTCTAGGAGTAGGAGCTCTCCTCTAGAATTTGCTCCCATGAACAGGGTTATGGTTAGCAAGAAAGGAATCTGACCCTAGATCTACTCTAAGAAGCTCCATGAATACAGGCCCTGGTCTACCGAAACCTCAGAGAACTGAAACTATAGAGTTATAGCCTGGCCGTTACAACCCTGGTAGTATACTGTGCCATATACGTATTTAGCCATGTGACCTGACATTCATGAAGCATACCATCAGCTTTCAAAACTCATGCCTTAGTATAACTACCACAAAACACTGAGGGATCTGGCCCTACTTTGCCACCCGTACTCCGAGGTGTGTTATGAATACCAAACACCTGGTTTTACTTCTCATCTCCTCCATAACTTTCAAGCTCACCTTCACTCCACTTTACTGTTTATGCCTGAGAGGCATCTTTCACCTCGGAGAACGTCAACCCTCTTCTGCCATACATTCCACTTCCAGATCGTGCCTCAGACCCTGCGGACAGGCTGCGCGCGGTTTCATCAGCCTTCGTGCTCTCGGATCTACACTGGCAGGAATGCTTGTGAAAAATAACAACGTTATTATATTGACATGTATATGTCTCAGAAGAAGTGTTTGCACGACCCTTCGCAAGGAAGTAGCTCTTGAAACATCTTGAATTATTTTGTTAATGCAATAGTATTCTGAGTATTTAGAGCCCGGTCTCACAAGTTTTCATGCAGCCATCACGATATACAATGTAATCAAAATACGTGCTGCGATCACGCTTTAGTGGTAGAACAACGCTTCACTACTCTGTATTTTAACGTGCACTGCGTAACATTGTCAGTATCAGCAGTAACTGGTGACCAATGGACAGTAGGAGTGAAATAATGAGTCGATTCCTTATTGCTTTTGTTTCCAAAGTGATTAAAACAGGTTGAAATGCTCTGAAATGGGGAAGTCATTAACCCTAACCCTAACCTTAAGCTTAACCCTAAAATTAAGCCTAACCATAACACTAACCCTAACCCTAACCTAATCACCACTTAGCGCAGATACTGGCTGTGCTACACACTGCGCATTAAAATACATAGAGAATTGATGCATTAGGGTTAGGGTTAGGGTTAGGATAGGGTTAGCATGAAAAAGTGAAGTGTTGTCCTAGCACAAGAAAAGCCCTAAAGCGTGATCCCTAAAGTATTGCATGTATTTTGATGACATTATATATTGTGATGGCTCCACAAAAAAACCACAAAAAATCTAGGGCCTGGGCTCTTACATAAACAAGGCCCAAGCTCTAACAACCACTGATACGTGATGGAAGGCTATATTCTTTTGAAGTATCCAACTCCTCCAACTGTCCATGAAAATAGGCTCCTTGCGTCTGCTGTACTGGTTAATGGTCAAGATGTTTAACGGTTTTACATCGACTGCATTGAGATGATGCATTGACTCTTAAATAGTTTGGCACGCATTCACAAAGACGTTTCATAGGGGAGTATAGCCCCATTTTTAGCTCATGCTTATGCATGGCCTGGCTTTTGGTACGAAGCCATGCATGTCATCCCTTCCTATTCCTCGATATTAAAATGGACGTTAGGGTTAAATGCCCTTGAGAGGATTCTTGGCGGAAGGATTGAAGTAAGTCGTCGAAGCTGAAAGGAATGTCAGGGCAAAGGAATGTCTCCAAGCATACCTCATTCATATTATAGGCCATTATCTCTGCCTGTCCACTTAGGAGACATATCTGAGATTTCTCCATTGAAAGTGCTGAGAGATTCGAGGGTAGCTGAAAGACACTGACTCGAAATAAGACCCATAAACCCATATCTCTAATTCTTTGCGGGGCAAAAGTGCTAGACAGAGGTCAGATTTTGTCTATTATAGTTATATGCACAAAGAGGCCTCTAGACGACCATAGGTTAGTACTTCATTAGGCCATTCAGTGTTACTGGCCAGGTCAAGGCTCCAAAGATTTAATCTAAGGGAGAATAATTTTGTAATATCTGAGCAAAATTAGTATTTCTGAAGCATACTATACATCTCTGCAAGACATGGAAACATAACGTTTGTTTCTAGCGCCTACCATTCATGAACAATCACACTGAAATCATCAAAAATCATTATCATTAGAAAAAAGACACTGTGGCAACCATGACAAATTTATTTTTGACCACAACCAATATGCACAAATACTGCAAATATAATTAAAAAATCAGAATAATTAAAGTGAGTATATATTTTACTGATATGTAAGATATTATGGCATGTTTATAAAACATCCGTAGATATCAGTATACATTTTTAAACAGCCCACGACTCTGAACTCCCTCGGAGCATAGACCAGACAGGTAGACTTGAATCCATGCTCGTGATATATTTTATATAAACAAAAGAAAACAAAACCAGGCTCGGTGGCCGTAATAGCTAGAAACAGAACAACCAGACACAGGAATCAGACGAGGCAGGAACAGGGAAAATGAGGTGATGGACACATGAGGAAAGGCTAACAGAAACAGGCTTAAATACAGCGGGAAATCAGTGGGCAAACACACACACAGGTGGAACACATGAGACATGAACAGACAACAGCTGAAGATAAAAACACGTGACACAAGCAGAACCCCTGAACACATCAAAATAAAAGCCCCAAAAACCCAAAACACAAAACTGAAACATGACCCGAAATGCAGTGGACATAAGGCCACTGACCGTACCGTGACAATAATCTGTGCATAAAAGACATTATATTGATTCTTATTGTTTCCCTTGGTAAGCACACTCTGCCATTTGAAGGCTAGCTCTAGTGCATGCTTCTTAATCTTCATCTTAATGTTAATGTTAATCTTAAATTGAGCTCTGTTGCAAAAATCATGTTAAAATAGTTCTTTACATGATGTACCTTGAGAAATATTTGTCGAATTACTGTCAAAATAATTGGTAACAGGAGAAGATGACCAAAAGTACTTTTTACTTAAACCTGACCCACATTAAATATCCACTTAGGACCATGCCTTCCAAATTAAAAGTGTCTAGAAGGGTTCTTTGGTGTTATGCCATAGAGGAGCAACATTTGATTTCCTTAAGAACTTTCAAATGGAGGGTTCTTTAAAGAACAATTATTTAAATATGATACATGAGGATCAAAATGTTGAAAAAGAATCATTACATGACACAAAGGCCTATCTAAAACCACAGATCCAACCAAGACACATTTAGGGACTAGTTACCACAACATCGTTCTTGAAAATAATTACCCTGAGTGGAAAAGTGTTCTAAAAACGAATACTGGTGTTTTAGCATCAAAACGAGCGAATGGCATCCCCTCGTCATCTGTCAGGAGCCACGTGGGCTTTGTAACCCAATTTGCAACATGTCAGAGCAAACAAGGCGCAAGGTGACAACTTGCAAGCTAAATCGCGTGGGCTGATGACTATTCATTGCCATGTCACACAGTTATGTCAAATAATGTGTTGCCAGGCACCACCAGGCCAAACCTACTGGTTCATTAATGCACATTTGTTTCCAAAAGCAGTCATCAGTTTTCAAAGAATGTGGCTGAGAAAGCCTTGCAATCTGTTCTCAGTTCATTCCAATTAGTTCATTAAGTTTGCAGTAACTTAATTAATGATGTTAATGCATCCGCAACACATACTCACGCACACTCACAGAGTGGGCGGGGGGGGAGGGGGGGGGGGTAGTTTAACTCCCCCACTCCGCTGTGGGTAGGGGATGAGAGAAGGGGTGAAAAGTTCATTTAGATTTATCAAGAAAAAAGAACATTTCAGAACAAAGTATAAAGCAACCCGCTCTCCTCTGGGACCCGTATCCTCCATGTGATTTGCATAAGGGCCTGCGCATCAAAAGTAGCGGGTGCCCTTTTTGAAATATTAATACACGGCTAGTTGCAGCCTCCCTTGCTGCTTTGTAGTACCCTCAATCAAAGGCTGCGGCGGATAGAGCGGAAGACAGCAGAGAGGGAATGGTGCGCCCGCTGAGCACTTGTGTGCGTTGGTGCGAATGCTGGCAGTTTTTGTTTTCTTTCCGATCCTTTTCTTCACCGGTCAGCTTGTCGTTGACAGAGCTGACGGTCCTTTATTGTCGCTCAGCTGGCCACCGCGCTCCTTATCTACCCCAGAGAGAATCAAGCAGTCTAGGCCCATTCAAAGTGGGCCGGTTACGTAAGCGCAAATTTATTGGACATGTTTTCCTCTCGGCCCGGGTGAAGACCTCAGCCGTCTGCGGAGCACAAGGGAAGTGCTGCCGCTGCACTTCAGCTGAGAACTTGGTCTGACTGAGCTTGTCTCTCTTCGAGCTTTCAAGCTTTCTCAACCGTGGCATCTCAACCTTTCCAGGCGCCTGAGCGAGCGAGGCTGAAAATGACTTTCTGCAGGCCGTCTGAGCTCCAGTCATGCCATGTGAGGGAACTGCACATGCCGCAGTGCATGCAGAATGGGGCAATAATGCAGACAGACTGTTTCCATACAAAAAAGTGTTCCTCTGTGTGGATTCAGGTAATGTCAAACACCTTTGTCAATCATCGGAAGTCCACAAAATCATTCAGCCGCAATTCAAGGTCTCACGTGTCAACCTAGATACATTAACCGTCATTTACAGTTTCCAAGCACCATAATTCACTGATTTTTTTTTTTGCATATTACCTATATTTTATAATGACACTACGATGTGATATTGTGATGAGCCGGCCCAGTAAGACTGGCTCCCATGAGCCTTTGTGGCCTGCACGAGTGGCCATAAGTTTATGTTTATGTGTTTGTTATCCTCCGGAGCGTTACCAGCCGGAGGGTAGTGATGGACGAGAGGGGCGTAAGTTAGTTGGAGTTGGGAGCTGTACTGGGTTATGCCAGTTGGGTGTGCAGTACACCTTGCTGAAAGTCTGTCGTTGTGAAGCAGAAAAATAAACAGGGCTTGCTTGAAGATCAGTGTGTGTTCATCTTCTCTCTCTCACGCGCGCCACAATATGAATGAACATTTTTTTACTTTCAAAGCATGAACTTTTCCTTTTAAACTATTTTATCCTTATGTCTTTTTATCCTTTTGATGGAAACCCATTTTTAGATCTATGCATGCATGTTTATTTGAATACAGAAAGTTATACTGGATACTTTTTATGTGGAAGTTTTAATTGAGCACATTTTTTGATAACATGAAAATATACTTTTTTTTTCTGGTTTGTCTGCCATCTTTGTTGAAAAGGTGTCCATTGTCCATAAAGATAAATTGGTGTTCATCTAAATTTCTATGCTGAAATGTGCCACTTTACCCCCATGCTATACTTTCAACAGGATGTCAGGAACTGCAGTGCTTTGTAGTAGCATCAAAAGAGACCTGGATGGCTGCTGAGGCAAAAGAGACAAATACAAACACTCTGTCCATCTAGTTGCACCAGTCAGACTTCAAACCCAGGTGAGAGCCTTCAGTCGAGAAGTCATGTTGTGTCCCTATTATCATTTCCCACATATGCTCAGAGGGAATAGCAATAAATCAAATTAAAAAGTAATTTCTCCCCAGCGTTCCTCACCAAAGTCATTTCTGCTTCATTTATCATCGCATTACCTTTAGCCATTTATCAAGTTTTACTGTGGGCTGTGCGTAAGTTCTGAAAATGTTTTAGTAAAAGTTTTGTCCAGAGGTCTGTAATGTGTATATTTGGTCATCCGTGTCTTTTGTTTATTATTTTTTTAAATACATAATGCGATTATTTGGATGCTAACATACCAAAACAGGGGTGAATGACACAACTAATTGGTCGGTACTTTATCATTCTCCCCAAAAGCTCATTTGCTAATTTGTTTAGTAATCCCAGCTTCACTGCGGTTCAGTCCCACCATTTCTGCTGCGTATAATAATCCCTACTGTGCCTCTTTTGATATCTCCCTCTAATTAGAAGGATTGTTCTTCGCCCCCAACCTGATGGGCTGTTGTATATATAGCATTGGCACAAACAACAGAGTATGGCCTCTTTACAGAAAAATCAGCCAAATTTTCAAAGGCAACCCAAAGGTCATGGCTGGTTTATGCTGAGATTCTACATGTAATGTGACTATATTATATGTAAATCTTCATAAAATGATCATTTATTTCTTTGAATGATAACATTTATAATAACTATAATCATAGAATAAATTCTGATTACATTACTATTGAAAATACATTACTACTGAAATAAGGAGGCCTTTACTGATGTTATTCATACATATGTAAGCCCATATTCTTGACCATGTCTGGGCACACACTCACTACCTGCTATGGCTAACTGGTTTACTGTGAATGTGAGGAAAGGTCTGTTGTCTTAATAGAGGAAAGTTCCCAAAAAAAGACTTTTCAGCTGTTTCTAGCATCCAACATTCATTTTTATTATCAACTCTAATTGCCCGAGTCTTCCTTAAAAGAAGAGACATGTCTTATAAATACTGTTTACTGAAATTGCCTACTACTAAAAAGACATTTTCTCTCAAATAATTGTTAAAAGTAAGTTTTACAAGCAAGTAATAATCAGTAATGTAATCCCATTCTGCAAAGTAATTAGTAGCTTAGGGTTAGGGTTAGGGACTACTTATTTACTTATGAGTAACCACTCCAGCACTGCTGTTTATGGAGCAGGGCTTTAAACTAATGGTGGACTCCAGCTGTAAATCCGGCCTGATCCTAATTATAAGCCATTCATTGTCTAATCTCCTAACCTGATCTTTAATTTTGAAAATGTCAATAGACACTGATTGGCACTGCGCAATAAGCACTTAATTTGCTGTAGTCCCAGCTGTGTGACGTTTTGCTCAGGGGACTGAATTTAAATAGGGCAGTTTGTATATGACTTACTGCTTTGCTTTTGAGGAGCGTATTTGCCACATTATTAATGGACTTATGCAGAGAGAATTAGAACGAAAATAGCCTCATGATTTGTTTACCACAGGGTGTTTTTGGATATTATTATTAGCAGCAGGCCTGGGTGTGAGGTATTACAACACTTTAGCGAGACAAATTGTGCTCAAGCCAATTACGCCAAGTACTACGATCAGTAATGGTGGCATTTTGTCCTCAGTGCGCTCCAGTATCGCTGTGGTCTCGTTTCCGGCAAGCGTTTCAAGTAGACGACGGGATCCAGTAACATTTTCCAGACTGGTTCCAACCTAAGGAGCTGAACTCAGTTCTCCTCAGACAGCACAAAACTCATCCCTCCATAGCCAAGTGTTCTTCCCTTCAGACATTGCCCTATAATTAGCAGGGCAATTAGCAAAAGCAAAGCTAGCACTTTTCTGGCAAAATACACCAAGTGTTTAGTCATTCCAGGTCATTTGCATCGAAGTGTGCCTTTAGACATCGATTCAGCTTGACCTGCTTTAAGAGGCTAAACACTGTGAAACACAATAAATATACTCATATTTGAAAAGTGCTCAGTGTTTTATTGATTATTATCATATGGTGACTATTCCAGTGGCTCTGCAGCTCTTATGGAAATCATTCTTTCAGTGTATTATTGATTCCTCCTTGTTCGCTAGTTAGATCTCTAGCCATGCCTCAGGCTGCCAGGCCCAGTGAACTGCTGTGTCACCATGACCTAATTTTCTGCTTGCAACTACATTTCAAATGAGTTACAGTCCAAGATGGTAATTCCACTTTTTTTTCAAGAGTATCATTAAGAAGTTGAGATGTAAACCAATTGTTCACGTCAGGGGGTGATAGGAACCAGACATCCGAATAGTCTCCGGGAGCTACCATGCTGAAAATGGCATAAAATGGGTATGAATATACAGCTGGATGTGTGAGACATTGCTTTATGATAGTTTTGAGATAAGATTTTGGGCTTAGCCGTATAACTTATTGCAAAAGAGGTACACATTTTCATATCATTATGCAGAAAATGTGAAACATTATTTAAAATGATTCGCTGCTTCCTCCAATTTCACCATATTCATTTAGTTTTTCCATTCAACTGCACTATTTTATACCATGAAGTCATTTATTTATCAGAAATAAACAAACACACAGGTTAAATTGCATGATAATTAGAAGGAAAAGCAGAAAATAATTAATAAACAAAGTAAATAATTAATTCACCTTTGCGGTGCCTGCGATAGGAGGCATGAATCCCTAAGCAGATACGATCCTGCTTTGACGTGCTTTTGACGTAAGATTAAAAAAACAGTCTTTACTGACATGCCTATAATTTTATACATTTGCTTATATTAAAAAAGTAAGAGAGGTAATGAAACCTGTTCGCACCAAGCATCAGGGGGTGAATCTGGAACAAAAAGAGAACTGTGCTCAGTCTCAGCTGCACCTAAAGGACTTACAGTATCTCCACATTCGGAAAGATCCAGCACTCCAGGGGGAGGGTAGAGGAGCTGAGTCTCCTCAGCGCACTGCAGTCTGCTTCCCAGCCGTGTCCACCGGGAATCCTAATCATAGCTACAAACGAAGGAATCAGGGTCAGGAAATGCAAAGGAGAACAGAACAGGAGACTCAGAGATAGAAACTCGACGCCCCAAAGTGAGAAGGTTCTTTGCTGGCTTCAGCAAGGCCTGAGGTTCCTCATCTACCTGACCTGACCGTCTGAGATAAGATTAGATAAACCTTTATTAGTCCCACAAGTGTCAAATTTGCATTGCTTCTGCAGAAAGAGGACAGTACAAAGGTAAGAGTCACAAAACAATAGATTATAAGCTATACAACACAAGATTAAATAAAAAGTACACTTTACTAAAATGTACACTTAACTAATACAAAAAGATATACATATAGACATTTGTGTGTGCATGCAAATATATGTGTATATATAAACTATATATGTATGTGTATGTACATAGTGGAAATATATATATATATATATTAGGGCTGGGAAAGTTAACGCGTTATTATCGTGTTAACGCATTATTTACTTAATGCCGACAATTATTTTATCGCGTGTTAACGCAGGTTTTTAAAATCCTTTTATTTTGAAAGTCGGTGCTTTCACCGAAGTAACGCGCGCAGGGGCGGA
>JBBPDC010000156.1:16230820-16242573 GCA_037974485.1 Hemigrammopetersius urotaenia | reverse complement strand
AAAATCGGAGCAGAAACAAAGGTGTTGCGTTTATATTTTTGTTGAGTGTGTATATATATATATATATATATATATATTGCACTATTAGTTTGACACACTAGTGGCCTAAACTTCATGTATAATAAACATGTTCTAAATGCTTTCTTTAAATATTGTCTTTTTCAAATCTATATAAAGGAAAGGGATTCAAGAAAAATAGCAACAGGATAAAATTAAATGTTACATGCAGCTTACTGGTGAGTCGTACTATTTTTAGAACAGGTCCGCAGGCTAGACTTGGTTCCTGAGCAAGACTCTGAACCCCAAGTTGCTCCAGGGTGACTGTCCCCTGTAGTTAGGAAGTAGAAGTCGCTTAGGATAAAAGTATCTACTAAATGCCGTAAATGTAAATGTTGTGTATCTTTTTTAACACTTTTCATATGTTTTTTGTTCTATGTTGACCCTTACTCCATGAATAAATTTCTTGTACGCTAAACGTTTTTGTATTCTGTTTTTGAAGTCACACTGTGTTCTAAACCACAAGCACCTCCGTAATGAAGACCTGGATGTGGCCAGTGATTACTACATCAGCCTTGTGATTGACTACATTTGAACAAATCAGAAATTAGGTACAACTGATTTTTTGCCAAACTATTTCTCCAAGCAAACTAAGTTGTGCCACTTTCGTTAGATCAGCCTCCTGCAACACACAATCAGAATCAGAATCAGAAAACTTTATTGGTCCCTGAGGAAATTGCTATAACTCTCTCTACCCGCATGTTTAGAGAGGCCACAGCTTACTAATACTAAATAAACTGATAACAGTTTAAAATTAGGAAAAAAATGTAAAACACTAAAATACGAAGACAAGACATGGAGCAGTCACGACATGCTGCAGCAGGTCAGGGAGGAGTTGGTTGTTGTTTAATGATGTGAATCAAGTACAGGATCATGCACCCGCCGGTGGATAATTTCCCATAATTCAATCAAAATTTCCAGAAGCCTTAAATGAACATTGTATGAAGGTTCAAAAGCTAATAGCGCTTCATGTCAGAAAGCATGTATTTTGCTGATAGCCGTGTTTCCACAACGAGACTAACGAGAACCTGATTATCAGAAAGACAGACTGGGATGTTTTCAGTCCTGCCATGTCTCTCTGACACTTACTGCGTTGTCTTTCTCACAGCAGGAAGGCTGTAGTGTTCCTGACCCCAATTTCATCTCTTCGCTACAATGCTCTTTGTGGGCGGCTTCGGCAGGCGATCGACTGCTCATCCTGAATAACTTATCTCCCTCCTACACCTTCCTACCCAGCAGCCCACAGCCCGCAGTCCGCCACATGCTGCAGTCACAGAGAGAAAGCGAGAAAACCTCAGACACTGGAAATTGGAAAGACTACGATTTTCCTTATTTTTTAAAGCTCTATTCTGAAAGTGGCATCATGGTTGCACAGAACACACCATGATATATTTTAATTTGTAAGGCTAATCTAGCTAACGAGTTCTGGAAGCTTAAACCTTTCCAATTAGCCTTGCTTAAATAAACAAAAACCTTCAAACAGCTTCAAACAATGTCGAGGGGTGAAATCAGTCATCTCAATCATAGTGGTTATTCATAACTGGTCAAAAAATCAGGTTTGAAGAGACCTGTTGCTTTTGGTTTGAGCTATATGAAGGAATGCTGAAATCTAGATTGATCTATCACATTCAAAAGTGAGGGAAACATTGTGTAAACTTGATTTTTTGGTTGAACTATCGCTTTAAATAAGCAGCCCTGGGAGATTTCTGTACAATTTCATGTTCTTCCTGCTCCAGCACACATGATTCGACACATCAGGTAATTAGCAAGCCCTTCGAGAGGTGAATCAGGTGTGTTCGAGAACTGTAGATGCTGGAAATCTCATTAGGAATTAAACACAAACTGTGCAATGCACAGCTCCCTCGGGACAAGAACTGAAACCACTGCTCTGTTAGAGAGAGCTGCAAAAAGCAAAACACTGAGGGTTAGGTCCCATGGGCATACAGGAGTTTCCACCCAAGTGAGGTACCTGCAGCTCAGGCAAACTGCTTACCTGCTCTCTATGTTTCCTTGTTACATGTGGGTGATTCAGCATGATGAAGAGTCCAATTCTTGTAGAGACACTCATACACTTTTCTCCAAGATCCACTTGTTCTTCTGTTCACATGCTAACGCAGGCATTGTTTTGGATCCTCAGTTTGCCGAGAAAAAAAGACAAATTAACGTTAAGTGATTGTGCATGCTCCTCTGCTATGTGATTCTGTTTGCTGGAGTCACTGGTGCTCATTTTCAAATTGCTCAGGAAATGTGACCTAATTTCGTGAAAGACTGCCTGAACATGAAAAAGGTGAGAGCTTCTTTAAGGAGTAAAATTAGATTCGTGAACTCTTGTTCTCCCTCTCGAAGAAAGCCGCTTTTCTGAAGATGTGTTTTGTTTATCAAGTGTTTCCTCTGAAAGCATATGAGATACCTGTTTGAGAAGCCCCCTCATTTCCTCATGTGCTTTCATTAACCCTTTGAGAAGTTCCATTACAAGTACATGATGAGCTCTGGCTGATCCATGGGAAATGCATTTACAACTAGATGCATTTCCACAAGAAATACGAAGTACGATTGTGTTGTTGCTATAAAGCCAGTTTGGTTTGTGTGAAAAAATGTTGCCACATGGAGCTGAGCTGATTAATTTTAATAACACTACAACAAAACAAAACATATCCTTTTTATAACTGACCTGAGCATCAGTGTCTTGAAGTCTGTTAATGAGTCTGCTGTGAGTTTTGCTCCACGTTTGTTTCTTTGCATTTGTTTCTCTGCTTTTTGTTGCTTTGTAGCCTCCTTACCCGTACCTTTACCCAAGTTGACCATGTTCCAGCACAAAGTGGAAAAGCAGCTTCTAGCCTTGTTAGCTAATCTCAGCACTTTTAGCAAAAGCAGTTGATGACACTGACACATTTAGCAATGTTTTGCACATACAGACAAATCAACAACATGCCCACTGGCCAGCACTGTGTGTGCAACTGATTTAAGAATAGTAGTAGGAGATGACCACACATTCAATGGCAAAAAATGTGTAATTAGATCCTTATACAATGCAAGTCTTTAAATCTACTGGTTCACCCATCAGTCATTCATCCAGCCATCATTTACATAAAAGACAAAAGGAAGCATGTAACTCCTACGTGTTTCCCTGATATGGATGCATATACCATCAAATTAAAACTGACAGGTTAATCTTTAATGATAGGTTAGTCATAGGTTGAGGGTGCTGAACTACAGAAACAAAACAGTTATATTGTTATATGTTATGTCCAGTTGATTTAGTGAAGCATTTTGGAGGGAAAATATATAGCCTTTGTCCTTCTTGTATGGTGCTTATAGGGTTGGAGGTGCTCCGTTTTTATTTCACCTAAATATGACTTAAATATTGTTTCAGGCTCTCAGTAATGTCTCGGTTACGGTGTGTTACTCTGCTCATTCGTATTTCATTTGAATTTCTTTAGATGAATGCTTCAGTGCCACAAAATGTGGCAGTTCAGGTCTTAAAATAGAGTACAAAAGCATTTTGTGAGTCAGATTGTACTTGGAGACCCTCAGAGGAGACAGCAGGTAGGTGAAACGTTGTAATTATCGCCTCAAGGCTCATTCAGAAACACAGTTTATTTTTCCATGAGAACGGCGAGTCACAGTAGGTCAGAGCGACCCTTCATGGAGAACACGCTGATTTATTCATATTCACACATAATACATATTCACATGCACACACACACATGCTAAGAGTAGTTCAACAGAAGAAAGCCTATAATAATTTTTGTTTCTGTGAGGGCTGTGTGGACAAATTCATGAAGGATGGATGGTTATATAAAGATCTAACAGACAGATGGATGGATGAAATGATGGAAGGATGAATGGCTGGATATATAAAGACTGGATGGATGGATGGATGGATGGAAGGATGAATGGCTGGATATATAAAGACTGGATGGATGGATGGATGGATGGATGGATGGAAGGATGAATGGATGGATGGATGGAAGGATGAATGGCTGGATATATAAAGACTATACAAAAATAAATGAATGGACGGTATACACCGATCCGCCACAACATTACGACTAATACGCTACTGGCCAAAATTTTTAGAGCACCCCAATCTATCTGGGTTTTTTTGTATTGAAATCCATGTGGTTCAATGTCTCAGGGTTCATTCTGCAGAAAGTTCTTCCCAACTATCTTGCAGACGTTCCCATGAGTGTGTGGCACTTATAGGTTGCTTTGCTTTCACTCTTCTGTCCAGTTCATCTATCTTGCTGTAGGACGAACCTGACCAACTAGACACAGACCAGAGGAACTGCATGGAGCTCCAGAATTATTTCCCACTTCTGGGGGATTTTTTAAACCTTGCAGTTCAGCTCTGTCCTTTGTATCATTTCATGATATTCTTTGGACTTGAACTGTTTGAATTTCAGTAAAAATAAGCTTGAAACCGGGGTGTTCTAAAACTTTTGACCGGCAGTGTAGGTGAAGTGAATAACACATTTTGGGATATACACCAATCAGCCATGACCCCCCTCATACAGCCCAAACAGGAGAATTTAAAGACCAAGCCAACACCTTGAACTTTTTGTCCTTTTCCTTTCCTTGATGCCTAATAACATTGAAGTGGACAGTGACACTCTGGTGAGCTGCTCAACCAGCAAGTTTATTACACACTAAATCATTTCCATCATAGAAAAATGTCTGAAATACATCACCGCATGTGTGTGTCATCGCTGTGAGAGTAACTCTAGATGCATTCACAGCAAGGACATCAACTGAAGGTCAGTCATCAAAACTCATCAAAATATTTTCTTCATGCCACAGCATGTTGCATATTTAAGTCCCGCTGGATCACATCTGATTTATGACTGTATATGTCTCTGTATTTGATGTGTGTGTATGTGGTGGCCTTCAGAAACTCTTCACTTGGTGAAAGAAACTTTTCTTTAGAAAATAAACCCTCTGAAACATGATCTCTGAATCAGGCTAAGGCACCTCTTATGACCCTAAACAGTTTTAAATAAGCTATTACTGTATTTATGTGCTTTTCCAAACATCTATAGACATTGTCCCACATCAGATGGGAAAATCTGGTAGCAGTCGATTTTTTTTAGCTTTAGTGCATAATTCTGCTGAGCTGAAATTGAATGGAACATACTAGAAAACTTCCATCCCTCCATCCATTCCTCCATCATCTAAGCTGCTTAGCCTAACCAGAGTTGTGGGGGTTGCTGGAGTCTACCCCAGTGCTCACAGGGCAACTCTCAGAAAAACACCCCGGACAAATCACCAGTCCATTGCAGGGCACACACACAAACAAACATTTTAGCATCTCAGTTCACCCATTTGATACAATGTTTTGAGATTCTAACTTTCCTTTCTGTAGTTTGTTTAATAGCTGGGGTGATGACATCACAGCCATGAGGTTACTAACTCTTCTTAAGTAAGAATTTAAATAAGTTTTCCTACCTAGAACCGGTGCCTCACAGAAAGAAAGTCTTGGGTTCGATTCCTGGTCGGGGCAGCCGAGGATCCTTTCTGTTTGGGGTACTCCTCATTTGTGTTTGGATCTACTAAGATCTTTGGTTTCCTCCCACAGTCTGCTGAGATGAGCAGATGAATTTGAGATGTGACCTATCCAGGGTGTTTCTTGGCCTTTTGTCCTGTAACCACTGGGATAAGCATGACGTGTAAAGTGACCATTCTGTCATGCATGAACACACCACAGCACACAGTGTGAGAGCAAGTGCTGCTCAAGTACCCTTGAGCAAGGGGACGATACCTTGCTCAAGGGGACCTCAGTCGTGTCACAAGCAGTCTTGGAATTCCAATCCACGACCTTTTGATTGCAGGGCCTATGCCACTAGGCCACCAGCTACCCAGCACCCCTCTAACCCTGGTTAGGATAAGAGGATCAGAAGCTTTGCCACTATATTAGTGATCTGAGTGCAAAACATTCCTGTGGTTCCACTTCATATTAAATGTATCTAACAATGTAACTTCTGATGGAGTGTCACAGCTAGTTCACAGTAGAGAAGCTTATGTGAAGCTTTGTAATGTAGTTGAAGTTGGTGGATGTGTTAAAATTGCATAAGCTGCACAAGTGTAACTGTAAGATCATCACTAATTACAGTGTTTTTCCATGCATTGCTAAAATACACAGTTATTAAAAACACTAGAAGTGGGACTATTCTTGTTCATCCATGGTTTGAAAAATGCCCCTTGCTCTTTTCACCGCTTAAACCTTTTATAACAAATATATAGACCTGGCCCGAAATAACTCAGAATAAAATTTCATTACGTTCCTTCTTATATAAAGCTGCTGTTATGATATGGTGCAATATTAGTAAATCCCATGTATGCACATAGCATATTGGGAACCAGTTTATTGTCCCATTTTTTGTGTGTGCAGTTGCAGCTATGAATCAAATAATGGCAAGCCGCCGTGGCTGCTGGGTTCCGTACAGCAAGGAGGGCAAGGCTGCCTCTCTCCAGCCTAGCTCCCCATTACAGAGCGTCCTCTGAAACTCGCCCCGCATTTGATCCACTGCGGAGGTGATGGAGGGACAGGCCTGGAGGAGAGCGATGAAAAGGATCCGAGTGAAAATTAAATGCCTGTGTCTGGCCATCAGCTCAGCAGGGGCTTGGGGTTAATCAGGGAGGGAAAGCGAGAGAGAGAGAGAGAGCGAGAGAGAGAGGGAGGGAGGGAGGAAAAGAGAAAGAAATCCATTCAAACTGAAGGACACAGGGACATCAGAGCTGGGGAAAATGGCCTGGTTGCTCAGAGTTCAGGGAGATCTTTTGAACCACAATACATCTATGATTCAGCACCACACAGCCAGTGCCATAATGTGCGTGTGTGTGTGTGTGTGTGTGTGTGTGTGTATGTGTGTGTGTGTGTGCCTGCAGTACAGTATTCAATACCAATCTCCACAGAACCAGAATCACTACTGTATCAATGGAACTTCAGCACTGCACTAAACCACTAATTAGATCTTTCCTGTTGGCCAGTCCGCAACAGAGCTGAGCATCTACTGAGCTTCATCAGCGAGGCACCACTGAAAAAATGCCATGCACCTTTCAAAAGTGGTGGTTAGAAATTACATCACCAGCCATTCTTCTGAACGTTTAGACTCAATCTTGAAAAAGTACTCCTATAGTCAGATGCTTTATATCTTATACTCTACTGCCCTCTTATGGTGAAAACACAAATTGCAAGAAAGGTGTCATTGCCTCATGCCAAGTCCAACCACTCCTAATGTGCACTTAGTCTTAAAAGGTCCATATCTGAGGTCGGCTTATGACATTTGTGTAGTCTTAAGCACCCAGAAGCATCATTTATTATTTACACAACCTTTTTCCAACCACTCTTTATCAATTAGAATGAATTCAGAGTTTGCCTTTAATCAGAATCAGAATTGTGTTCATTGGCCAGGTATGTGAGGGAGCACATACAAGGAATTTGATTCAAGCACAACAGTACAAAGCAACAATAATATGTAAAGATGCAATGAGCAATATACTGAACCATATAATATACAATAATATACAATCTACAATATAGATATATATGTGTGCTAATGTTTACAAATGAACTATGCAACATGATACAAGGTAGAAAATACAAAGAAATACAGAATATACCACAAAGTGCAAAAATTTAATATATGTAAACAAGCTCTGACTTGATTGGCTAACCCTGGTCTTTAAAAACTGCTGTAGTTTGAATAGGTAGATATTTGTAGATGTTGGGTTTTGTTATGTCACACCAGCAATAAATTCTAATCTGGATGATTAGTAGCCATAAATGTACTGAAGGAACTGGAGAGTGAATGGGAACTGTAAAGGTACTTATGTGCTAAATTTTGGTCTCCTTGATACGGGTGCTTCCTCACAATTTAGTTATTAACAGCTTCCAGTGAAGTGTATCAATTCTATTCGAATGACAGTTTAGAATCAGGGTTGGAAGTATCCTTGCCCAGCATGTTTTGATATTTTCAATGCTCTGATCCGAATAATCAGATAAGCCATTCGGTTTTCCTGCATAACAATGGATGCAAAGAGTAGGAACACTCCAAAATACGCAGGGTGGGGGTAATCCAGGACCTTGGTTCAAGACCACTGTCCTAAATCTATGTATATGCACAGTAGTTAGCAGAGACAGCTCAACCAGTGGGTCTTCTAACCTCAAAGTGTAGACTGTATTTTAGATTGTTGCAAGGGTTTGATTGGAATAAGCCACAAAAGCATTAGTGAGGTCAAGTACTGGTGTTGGTTCTGGATCACAAACTCCACTTCCAAAGGTATTGGATGGTGCTTCATCTCTGCAGAGAATGCAGCTCCTCTGCTCTACAGCCAAATGCTGGGTTTTTATAGACCTCTTCATACCCCTTGTGTACCACTGATCCAGAGTGTTCCTTTTGATTGCCAGGGCTTTTCGGTGGTGATTCAAATCCTCATTGAATCAACCTTTTGACATAAAAGTCAGAGTTCAGTAAAGCCTGTGAGTGAACTGAAGAAGAATGTCCAAAAGAGTGCGCCTGAAGTCCTAAAAGATTCATTGCTGTTGTATTGTCAAGGGGTGCTTGAGGGGTAGAAGGGTGCCAGTAGTAAAGGGGATTAGAGGGGTGCCAATAATTCTGACACATGTAGATTCATTTGTCTTTGTCTTCTTAGAAAAAAATATTCAGAATGAGCTACCTCACTGCAAATATATTTTTTAAGATCTTTTTAAACCAACAACTGTGATAGTTTGTGTATAAGAGACCCTTTTTGATCATATACGTCTCAGAAAAGCTTTGCCTTGTTAAAAGTTTGAGATTTCAGGGAACAAATAGGATTAGTCAATTTAAGGTCCTATTTTGGTGAACAGAATGAAGAAGAAAGCGTATCTTCACACGACAGCACCAGTGCAGCAAAGTAGATTATCCTTGTTGGCCACTAGATGGCAGTTATGAACCACGGAGTCTGCAGAGAACGTGATAAAGTTTATAAAGGACTTTTATCAATTTACATATGCATTACTTTACATGAGTTTGGTCAACTGTGACTGAAATAGTTTTTGATGAACAACCAGGTGATCATTATGAAAGCTGGTGGCCTGGTGGTTACAGAGAGCAATCAGAAAGCTTTGGGTTTGAATCCAAGAACTTCCAGTGGCTCTACAAAGGCACGCTTGAGTAAGGTACCCTCCCCACACACTGCTCCCCAGATGTAGTTGTTGACAGCCCAGTGTTTCACTCAGGTGAATGAGTTAAACGCAGAGAAAATATAGTATGTGAAATAGAAAAAACATGACTTTTCTACAGGACTGGACTGATGTTGTTGGGTTCCTTCTGGTTCTACGGTTGAAGAGAATACCAAAGTGCTATAACTGCCCCCTTTGGCAAACCAAAGAGGCACCAGATTAGCATGTAGGGCCTCTTCCTGTCTCACAGTGGTCAAGAAGTGTGGAATAAGTACTTATTCATCTCACAGCTCGGCAAGACTGTCTAGCTGTCTTAAACTTGCACTGGACTTCAGCTATAGCATCTGAACACCAAGGTTTAGGATTAGCCCTGGAGCCGTTTTGGGGTCAGTACTAGCAGTGGTCACTAGCGTCACTAAAAAAACAACTTTTTCCACAGTGAAGCTTTTTCTTTGCCTTTTCCAGGGCGCTGTTTAAGTGTGTCCTACAAAAACCCAAGAGATTTGGAAAGGGACAGGACAGCAGTAGGACCCGTAAACTTCCATGGCCAGCTCAATATCTCTGATGTCCGCAGTAAAGTCAAACAATGAACCCTTTGACTCTGCTATGCTCCAATTCCTGGTGTGAAGCCCTAGCCCAGTCAGCCACTGCCGCCTGTTTTGAGCATTTCGCTAAGGTTTTGAGTCTATCGCTCAGATATAATAATATGCTTGTATTTGAAATGTATTCATGCCTTCCCCCCTCTCCGCTGTGACCCAGTTGTACTGGAAACCAAGGCCACTTTGAGCCAGTTTAAGACCACTAGCCCCTCTTTTCGCATTTTTTAGGCTGTTTCATGGGTTCAACCAATTTTTTTCCAGTGGCTGGTGAAACTATGAAGTCTCTCATGGAAGAGCAAACAAAGAATTAAGATTTTAGATAGAGATGAGCCCTCGTCCTACATACACTGCAAAACACAATATACTCAAAATGTGCTTAACCCTACCTTAATGTGAAAATACACCAAACCCTTAATTTGAATTAAGTGGCTGTTAATTTGCGAACCAAATCACTTAATTGTATCTTAAAATTAGATTTAAGGCATGAGTGTGGAACCCTTTAATCTTAACTTTAAGGTGTTAATTCAGGAGGTTCTATTTTTAGGGGGCAAATTTGAAAAAGGGGAAAATACAGTAGTTTTACCCCTTAATCCGCCTTAATCTGTGCATTTTTCCTGTATTGGGCAAATTAATGTTAAAATAAAGGTAATTTTAAGGGGTAAAATTAAGGTATTTGGTTTTGTAGTGATATATACCCCTAAGTGGAGACTCACTGTCTAACAAGCCTAGTAGCTAAGTTGACTTTCAGACTGACTTTCTGTTCTTAAAAGAAGCACTCATTTACCAAAGGGAAGCAAAAAAAGGCAAATTGCTAACCTACATTGCACCTCCAGCATATGGTTATTCCGACCCCTCTTAGAGGCTTTCAAAGGCACACGATCCTTTTCATCAGAGAAAGAAAAGATCATGTCAAAAGCTTTGAGCAAATCCAGAGCTGCTGTTCACAATTCTTTTCACTGAACATGTTGTTTAAGTCACCAGCAACTTAACCTTTCTATTTCAATCACAATATCTACGGTAAATGGAGGCACCCCAGATGCCTTCCTCATGACTTGCCAGCCCAGGGCTTGTTCAGTCAAAATGAAAGTACAGAGCTACCGGGAAGTCATCGTGTGTGCATTTGTATGCACGCAACCACAGATGCAAACAACTCCTAACTGCCCGTAAAGCACAGCATGTCCTAACATGACTGTAATATTTCACCAGAGGCCTGAGATTTCCACCAGTTCATATGAATGGCTATCAGAAGGCTGACATCAAACAATAGAACTTTTCATGGGAGCATTCTGTTAAAGATCCTTTCAGATCCTGTCATTTATGCATATTTTAATGCAATTCCCCAACTTCTGCAAGACTTCAATCACTGAAACTGTAGTGAAACTTCAGTCTTGGCTTTCTTACAATGAATGAACCAGAAATTCTAATGTTCAAAACACAAATCTTGCTGTTTTATTTATTGGCCAAAACACACGACCTGGGTTTTATATGTGATGCAATCAGGTGTGGGTTTAATATGTTATGGTAAAATATTGGCATCTCTAAAAAAATAAGTGAACTTTTTCACTTACATATATCTCTTCTCCCTGAATGTGTTTTAAAAATATAAAGGTGAAAATCTTGTCAAGGGGTAGCTTTTAGGGACATTAAGACTTGTTAGATGTCTGGTTGCTATCACTTCTGAGCATTTATCATCAAACGGCATGGGATGACTTACACCATGCACCTTTTTATTTGGGTGAATATGAAACCGGGCCAGTTTAACATAATTAAATTAGGTCTCTAAAACTTGCCCGCTGCTTCACTTGGTGAATGGGTTAAATTCAGAGAAAGAATTTCACAATGTGTGTTGTGAAATATATAAATATATGTGTGTGTGTGTGTGTGTGTGTGTGTGTGTGTGTGTGTGTGTGTGTGTGTGTGTGTGTGTGTGTGTG
>JBBPDC010000156.1:16201265-16224553 GCA_037974485.1 Hemigrammopetersius urotaenia | reverse complement strand
CTCTCTCTCTCTCTCTCTCTCTCTCTCTCTCACTCTCTCTCTCTCTCTCTCTCACTCTCTCTCTCTCTCTCTCTCTCGTCTCACTTTATCTTTTACTTTCTCTTTCACTCTTTCTGTCTGTGTTTCTCCCTGTCTCTTTCTTTCTCTGTACTCTCCACTCAGATTCTCTCTCTTGTTCCTTTTCTGTTCTCTCTCTACTCTCTCTCTTTCCATCTCTCTCGATCTCTCTTTCTCTCCCTCCTCTCTATCTTTTTCATCTATCTTCTTTCACACTCCCTCTGTTTCTTTCTCCCTGTGCCTCTTTTGCTCACACTGGCACTTCTCTGTCATCTCCTTTGTGTCTCTCTCTCTCTCTGTCTGCCCACACAGGTTAAGCTGAGTGTAGATGTTCGTAGTGGAACATCACGGGCAGGTGAGAGTCTGGCACAGCAATGAGAAAGCTAACATGCCCAGTCCTGCAGTGCCAGTTGTGCCAGTGTGGCTTCCTGTTCTTTTTCTAGTCCTGTGCACAATAGCTATTGATACCCTCTCATCCTGAACGTCACAGTCAGTGATTTTTTTTAAAAACAGTACCCTGCTTAGCTTGACCAAAAAAGCAGATGGAAAAGTCTCTGGAACCCAAAACCTGTCCAAACCTATCAAAGCCTTCAAACCTGCCTATTCATATTTTCAGAAACACCAGCACATTAGGCCTTAGTCCAGCTGTCCAATCTGGGTTGTGCTGTATTCAGTTTTCAAAATTTTCTGCGAAATCCCTGGTCTACTTTCGTTCATTTGAAACATCTTTCATTATCACATTTTATTATTTGGCCACATGGTGGCGTTGCAGCAACTGTTTATGATCAAGCATTCTCCACTGCATAAAAACTGGCCATTTGCTTTGTACTGACTCTCATCACATCAGTCTAATGCTTGAAGATGCACTTCAATCTGAGCCAGACTCTTGGATCACTGTTTTGCATTGACATGACTCTGCAGCGCCTCCTGAGTGCTGCACCCAGTAGTTCTGTCTATATCACTGGGAGATCAGCCTTACTGGCCTTGATCTCTCTGGGTGGGTAGGACGTCCCTTTCAGTCCTCTCATTTTTTCTCAGCCAGTGTGAATGTGGGTTTACTGATGTAACACAATTGACAATCAGTTTTCTGCTCCAAGCACGCTGAGTTGTTTAATAGCAGTAGTTCTAAAAGGCATTGTTATGTCTCAGAAGAAGCATGTACTTGCTCTCACCCTCACCTCACCGGTGGCATTGTGTGTTGGGGGTGCTAATCTGTGACAATTGCCAATAATTTTGCCAAATGTGGGTGTAAATTGGGCAAAAATGCAATAAGAAGAAGCATCTGTTTGTACTTAAGCAGCAATGTTGCTCTAGTGAAGATAAAATAATCAAATCCAAAGTTTAGAGCCAGAATACAGTTCTTTTGAATCGGCAGGGTGAGCTGTAGATGTGTGCAGGCTGCCTTGGCAGTTTCAGTTTTAGTTTTAGTTTAGTCCAGTGACCCCAAATAAGCTTAATAAAATATCATTGGTTCCATTCGGCTTGTTTAAGCATTGATTTCCTTCACAAAAAACTAATTTGCCATTTCCAGCTGGCTGGCAGTGAGCTCTGGTGACACTATTGCATAGACATATAGGTTTGAGGCAGTGTGTAAGGACTGAAGAGTATTTATCATTGTACCAGCAGCAAGTTCAGACCATTTTTGCACAGAAGTCTGTTCCAGACTCAACCAGCAGAGGTCAGTCTTCACTAGAGGATAAATGGCACATAAAGATACAGATCTCTGTTTTTGCTGGTGGATGGTTTGATCACAGGCAACAGTGTTATGTCAGTCTAGTGCAGTGTTCTAGTGATTTTACAGCTATGTTGCAGTGCCCTTTATTGAAAGGTTGATTGATCTTTTTTGTCCTGTACAGTGTTCTGACCTGTCCTTCACTAATCTACTGTGTGGTTTTTATGTGGTAAGTGAAGTCCCGTCCAAAAACGTGTAGTATTGTGTCGCACCATGGGCCTGGAGCGATGTTTCTTTCACTTCACTGTGTGCTGTTTAAATGCCTGAAATGACAATACACACTTACTTGACCTCACATCACTAGACTAATACACCATGACTGTTTATAAAAGATTACACGGCAGTGGCCTGTTATTGTGTGTGGTTTTTACACACGTCAGTGTCACTGCTAGGCTGAGAGTCGTCAGACAGCTAATATTTAGATTTCTAATAGTGTCTGGAGGGCTGCACTTTTAAAGATAAAGAGTACTTTGGAGCCGTACCATTGAAGAACCACTTTTGGGTCCCTTTCAGTGAAAGATGCCCGAGTGTGAAAAGCCCTCCTAAAGCCCAATACACATGATATAGGGCTGACATCAGTTAGATGTTTTGTTCCCGCCTTGGTTAGCCCTAAGAACCTATATGTAGATGTTCAAATTGTTAACGAACTGGTAAAGCTAATAATCTCAGAAGACGTGGGAAACAGCGAGCTACTGCAGGCAGTCAGATAAAGTCGCTGGTGAATGTCGATGGCTGATCATCGCCCATAGTCACTGCAGTGTTTACTTTTGACCCTGCAAAACAAAACAACACAAAACAAAAGAGGGCAACACCAAAAACAGCCCCTCAAGAGGGCACACACAGGGAATAGTAATATTAATTTAGCTGAATGAGTTTTTAACAGTAGTGCATTAGCAACATTTGGACATTTTAACTATTGTTGCCAATGAGGAAATAATCAGCGCTAAATATCTCCAGATGCACAGAAGCTCAGAAGGTGTTCTGATAACACATCAAATGAAGTAGGGGTACATTTTTTCAAATTTTGTCTGATGTACATTCACTTATCTTACTGAGCACCAAGTAATGGCAGTTTACTTTAACTTTCACAGAGTCAGTTTATCTTAAAGGGTGTCCAGGTTTGGGTCTTGGGTTAAAGTTCAGGTTAAGGCTAGGTTAAGGGTTAACGAAATTTAAGGTAGTTGTTTGATGTACGTTAAATGTAAAATCTGCCTCTACAAAGCGTCTATACTGGGCTATCCAAACAAAGTGTGACTTCTGAGCCGAGAACTGTTAGGGAACATTTCGTTTTAAGAGCATATGAAATCTTCTGGCCTTTTTAGTAAAACCGTAGTGAATTAAAAAGAGGTGTTAAAATTATGTCAGCAACTGGAAAGTGTCATGCTTTCCAGTTATCCCCAGACAGAATAAAACAGCACAGGGACACACAGTTTAGCGGGGAAGTTTAGATGTCCCGTTGAGTCATCCTTCCTCACAGCCATGCTGTTTTTCATGTCTGGGTGAAAAGGGTTTTCCTCTGTGGTTCAGATGCTGCCATGAGAATTTGTGGAGGATGGAGCAGGGATTGACCTCACAGTCCCTCTGCTGTCCCAGGCAGAGTGGAACAGTCATGGAATGAGCCTTTTATCACATCTTCCCCCCTTTCCATCAAACTCAGGGTGGGTTTTTCATCACCATGTTGAGTGAAGTTGTCTTTGAAGTAGTGCTGGGCGTTAACGGCGCGAGATTCTTATCGCGCGATAAAAAAAATACCGCTGTTAACTGATCCCCCCCCCAAGGGTTCTTCCTATAATTCATTGCATTTATAAAAAACTGTCCAGCAAAGAAGCACCTATTGAAATGTTCTTCTAAGACATCATGCAATGAACGCACTTCTGGCACCATAAGTTTTGTTTTACTGTTTCTTCATGCCAATATCATTACTCTGTCTACAAGACACTGTCTGTTCTTATCATCTATGTGACCTTCTGGACAAATGACATGTTCTCTGTAGACATGCTTTTATGATTGCGCGCCTCCAGCAGTGCAAAGACCAAAATGATATGGATAACTAATAATAATTGGCAGTACTTTATTATAAACCATTCAGGATCCCACCTCATAGGTCCACAATGCAGTAATTGACTCATATCATGCACCCACCCCATTGATGACTGGTCATTTTCTGACCACACTGCTATTGTCTGGATACTGTTTTGGTGGATCATAGTGGCATGGGTAGAGAGTGTCTATCTGAGAGTCTACCTGAGAAAATATTCACAGACAGATCAACCACAACATAAAACCAAATAACATTGTCACCTGTCAAAGGGTGGGATATACGCAAGTAAACAGTCAGTTCTTGAACCTGATTTGTTGGAAGCCAGAAATGGTTATGAGTATGAGGTATTTCTGGTTTACAGTAGTAAGGACTACCAAAAGAGGTGAACCAGTTACAGGGTCATGGACATACAAGGTTCATTGATGCATTGATGAGTGAAGGTTAGCCCATGTGGTTCTGTCCCACAATAGACCTACTGTAGCATTAAATTGTTAATGCTGCCTTGATAGAAAGGTGCATTACTGTGCATCACAGATTGTTATGTATGGAACAGTGCAGACTGGTCAGAGTGCCCTTGCTGACACCTGTCCACTGCCAATAGTGCCTACTATAGGCAATCTGTTGCTAATGCCTTGGTCCCAGATACCATAGCACACCTTTAGAGGTCTTGCAAAATCTATGCTTCGATGGGTCAGAGCTTTTTGGCATCTTGAGGGTGACCAACACAGTATTAGGCAGTTTTAATGTCATGGATGAACGCCTGGGTTCACAGCTACGGATAAGTAGCCTGCCTCAAGTGACTGTATAACACGATTGGACTTCTTATCTGAGGCCCACCAGAAACTTGGCTGACAACCCACTAGAAACTTTGGTAGAATTATGGTCCCATCCCTATTGGAGAGATTTGTCACCATAGAGATGAAAGATTTAATATGTGTCTACTAAAGAGACCAGACGTCAAAGAGAGCTTGACTTTGAGTGAGCAGTTCACTTCCCACGATTGAGCCAGGATGGGGAATAATATGCTTACTGTAATATTAACTGTTTTGCAATAGTACCTGTTACAAAACAAAGTTATATCATCGGCGGAGGCGTGCCCAAATTATAGGTTGGTTCTGCAGTAAATATTGGGCTTGAAATTGTGCCTGCATCTTTTATATGTAAAAGTAAATATTTGGTCGTTTTTGATGAAGAATATTTGCTCTTGCTTGAGGCCTGTAGAAGAGCTCTGCATATCTCTGGATATGTGTGTGTGTGTGTGTGTGTGTTCCTCAATTCCAGTCAGAATCTTTGCAGATGTCCCACTGGATTCTGTTGGTGGTATTTTTAGGCTCAGCTCCCAGCTCACGGGAAATAAACTTCTGTATTTACCTTATCCTGGGGGAGAGGAAATAGCCACTGACCGAAAAGGCCGCAACTGTGTTATAGACATACATTCCTCCGCTGGCCCATAAAGAACGAGTTCTAATATTCACCGCCCAAGTGAAACATACACAACTCACACACACTGCCGGATACATCGAACACTCTGTGGAATGCGAACTTTACTTTGGAGTGAGCATGTTGCTCGTCTCTGTGTGCATGGCCAATGCGTGTGTGTGTGTGTGTGTGTGTGTGTGTGTGTGTGTGTGAAAGTACATATTTGAGACGAGGAGTTAAAAAATGAAGATGAGAATCTCTCCTCTCCGTCCCCAAAGCCCTGGCATGGTTCAGTGCAGCACCACTCGCAAAGGAAGATAAATATTGATGTTTTCCGGCATCACCTGGCCATCTGAAAGGCCCGCAGCCAAACTTCAATGCTCTTGAAGCTGGACATTTTATTCCTGGCCCCAGTCCGTTTTCTTCTAACACCTTTGAAAGCCATTTCCTGAGTCTCAGGACATGTTGTGCCCTGTTTTTTTTCCCAGAGTCCTTTCCTGGGTTTGGATACTTTTGAGTATACCTTCCTTGCGTACTTTGGCCCATTTATTGATGGGCAGTTTGTGTTATCCAAGGACCGTAGACCATAAGTCACAGTCTAGACCTACATCAGTGGCTCATTTCTGTTGGCAGAACCATTCTTGGCTGATTTGGATGAATTGTGAATCTCTTATAGAAAAGACCTTATACCAGCACCACACACTATTATATTACAGCTATGTCAGTGGCACTTCTGTGTTGAGGATGATCCACCAACCAGATCTGGCCAGAAAGTTGACTAATGGTCAGTTACGTAGAAGGTGGCCGAATGAAACACAAGAGATCCAGTCAGTAATTGATGTTTATAGAGTGAATCTAGAAGGTAGTTCCATGAGTGGTGAGTAACACTGCGTGGTTAAGTGGAGTTAAACATCATTAAACTATTACCCTAATTTGTGTTATGATCATATCCAGATATGACTGTAACTGAAACCTTCAACACCAGTTCCATAGGAGTGACGGAATTCTTTGTATTGTTTTGTACTGGAACAGTAGGCCTTGGATTTAAATGGCTGGGGCTCAGAAGGGAAATGTATCTGACTTGGACATGAACAATTAGTCGTAGATTACTATCTGGAGCAAAAAGGTGAGGTTGAAGGTTAGGGCCAGTGTTAAGGTCAGTGTGCTGTTGAGATTTTTCAGGGAAAAAGCAGAGTCTCAGGATGGCGAGGCTTGCGCTCTGGGTCGTGTGGAATGTGAAAGATTTGAGGTGCCAATGCGAGTGACGCACAGGGGTGAGAGCAAACCTGGAGACTCATCATGTCCTGTCACCATCCACAGAGTTTTCCCCTCAACTTTTTCACACACACACACACACACAAACACACACACACACACACACATACGCACATACACATGCATACACACACACACACACACACACACACACCTGCATACACATACATACACACACATACATACACACATGCAAAGACACGCACACACACATACACAGACACACACATTTTCTTAAGGACTAACAGAACAAATTCTTTATATTTCCAGAAAAGTAACAGTCTATTGATGTTTTTAAACAAAACTTCAAAACTCATCTTTTTAAGAAAGGCATTATGTTTGTTTTTTTCTTTCTTTTACTTTGTAACACTTTGAGATCAGTGTGGGTTTGTGGCCTAATTACGTCCACTTCTATGCCTTTCTGTGACTCTTCCAGTCTCTCTGGATCTCTGTTGCAACCTGCTGATGATGCTTTGTGACACTCTAAGCTCAGTGGCCACCTCTGTTTGAAGCCTCGCAATGGCAAGGTGCCATCAGTTGCTAGATTTCGTCTTGGTCTCATGATGTTAAAATGTGAACAGCGTGATGAGGAGAACTAATGCTAACTCTGATTAAACCAGGAAATTTATTGGTCGATTCATGGATCAAACACCTGTCCTTGTCAGAGAACAGTTGTGTACAAAGTACTGAAATATTGAACAGTTGGACATGTGCATGCAAACGTTTAGGGGAGGTCACACTAAGTTCACCTGTGAAGGTTATAGTGCATTTTATTTTCATTCTGACATTTCACCCGAAAGCCAAAAATCCCTAACTTTTTGTGAGTAGTGTATACAATACTGTGCAAAAGTCTTAGGCACCTGTGCAAATTGTTTGAAGTAATTTATATCATCAGTGGCTTCTTTCTGTCAGCAAAAACAGCTGGATATTACAATAAATGCAAACAAACAAGCAGTAAAAAATATCAAGGTTTCTTTTTTCTAAAAAGTAGTCAGTAATCTGTGAGCTGGTTAGAAGAACACAGGTTTGGATCCAGGTTTCTGCTAAGTGCCTCCACTCATTCCATAATCAACACCTAATTTAACTGCCCAGTAGTACAAAGCTTTTATATAAACACATTTTTACAATTTATTTATATACGAGCAAAGAAAATGGTTCACATTGTGATAGTGGAGGCCAGTATGCATTTTGTGTTTGTTTATGTTTTTTAAACAAATGTGTCTTCTATTATTTAACTAATAAACATTCCTCACATTTTAGTATCCACTAATTACATCTGTGTCATTAAAGTTGATACATTATCAAAGTAGCAGTAGTTGACTAGATCAATTAACATATAAAAGCATAATTACTAGGATTAATACAGTTCCTCCCTTTACTTTTTGTTTATACTAACACAATTATAGGTGTCCTAATTAGTATCAATAGGTACTGCATAACGTGTCTAATTATGTACTAATTAAAGAGAAATGTCAATGTATGACGTTTTGATAAACTCTCAATCTGTTACCTAGTAGAAACACTTATAAACACTTTAAGAATGGAAAATAAATTATTGCTAATAAACAATATATTATATATTAGGTAGAGTGAATTGTCAGTTCACCATGTGATTAATTTGGCTAAGCTCTCAGACTCAGCAGAAAGCAATGCTTAATAAACAGTAAATAAATAGTTTACTCAGTGACTTACAGATTACAGTTCCATTGCTGAGCTGTTGATGAGTGAGCTGAGTGATCTCAAAACAGCTTCTGGGTATTTGCTACCAGACACACACTGGGCACAGCTTTCTACCACAATGATGTCACTGCGGATTTCATGAAAGGAAATTGAAATGAAAAAAAGGACTGACAGAAAGAGCGAGGGCGTAGAGGAAAGACGGTGAAGAGGCAAACAGAATCCCGGCCTGGAGAGTGAGATCATTTTTATTACAGCGTCCGTCACCATGACAACAGACACTGTTTGTTGCTGCAATTAGGCGAAACAGAAGTCGGTTAGTTAGTGTGCTGATCTTAAAACATGGCTTTCCACCACAATAAACTCCAGGGAGAGCACCCAACACTGTTCTCAGGTCAGTTAGAAGTGGTTTGGTTCTAACAGCCATTCCTATTCGGTAATTCCACTGCTCAGGCAGCATCAGGTTAATTAAAGCAAGGACATCATGGTGAAGTTATTCTGATCTTAATGTAAAATATTAATCTCATTCTTTGTCCACTCACATCTAACAGTAGGGCTTAGATCTGCCCACACTTGGAAAGCTGGAAGTGTCAGATATCACCAAAAAGCTTATTTCCTGTAGAATATGCCCAGTTACACTAACACCAACATTCTCACCAACGGTGCTGTTATCTTTAACATCATAGCACTGCGTTATGAGGCTAATCTTTAACATTTGTTTTGTTTTTTTTCAGTAGTCAGGACCAAAAGTCTCATCTTCTAGAAGAGTTAATGTCCTTATTATAGCATAGTAAAATGGTTCTCAATCTCTGCAACATTCAGGCCCACCTATCTATCACATCATGTTGCCAAGGCCCATTTAGCCACATTAGATGATATTAAATAGCCAATTGTGGACCAATGGCCTGTCTCGATTTTACATTTGCAGCCCAATCAAGAGCCTTCCCAGTGGTTGAGAAACCTGGGCGTACTATACAGTAAACTCCCAGTTTTACGTGGATCAGGGAAAGCACACAGAAACTTCAAACTCCACAGTTTGATTGATCTCCAGGAGACCTTTCCAACGAACCTTCATTTGTATTTTTAGTCCGAGTAGATCAGGGGTTATTCCCTAAAAACGCTTCATCTTGCCGCTTTGTCCCAATACTTTGACCCTCCGAGTTGCATATCTTGGCAGGGAATTTAAATTAAAAGAGGCGAATATGGGTTTACTTTTACATTGTCTTTAAGGGTAATGCATTAAACTGAGTTTATAATGAAATTAAAGTGTTCTGGGAGCAATTTTAGGCATTTTTTTAGCAAAACACAAAAACACAGCTTTTCACTATACGCGGGTGCTCTTGGAACATCACCCCTGCGAAAAGCAGGGGATTACTGCATAGTACATGTCTACTCCCGTTTATACAGTCAGGTTCTAACACTGGGAAATTCTACCATGAAGCAGGGTGTTCTGACGATTCATGCTACCCTGTGGAAAAATGCTCCCTTGAAGCGCATACAGCTGCCAGTGTCCCAAGATAGCACAGATTTATGGCCGTGGCACTGAATCCAAAGACTGTGAAACTGCACATGCGCAGACGCATAGCATGTTTCAGCATGTTGCCATCAATTAGCGATCATAAAGGTTTATGTAGTTGCCATGAAATATTAGCCTTGACTTGACTTGATTAACACTCCCTTTCAGTGAACTAGCATTATGACACTGATGCAGTGAAGCAATGTGCACTTTGAGAGCTGTGTATGCTGGTGTTCTGCAGGTGTGCTAGTGGTTCAGACTGGGATTGGAGGTCATAGGCCAAGGGCAGCAAATGCATTTCCTTTGGAGGAAGGAGGAAGTGATTCTCTCTCTCACACACACACACACACACACACACAGATGCACACACACACATGTACGCCCATCATATTGTGCAAACACTGCCAAGCTACCTCTGCTACCCCAACACCTACGCTCGAACACCCCCTCATTCACACACACTCTCCTGACGCACACACCCAACCCCTCGTCTTGTGTGCAAAACACATTCGCACGCACCCTTTCCCCCGGTAGTGCTAGCTGTGTTTACTCACACTGTCCTGTTACTTTCGTCACATAATGCCCACTTACTAACGGAGACTTCCGTTTCTCTTTCCCTCTGTCTCTGTCTCTCTCTCCATCTCTCTCTCCCTTTCTCTGTCTCTCTCTCCACTGGAGAGGTCACAAGCAAGTGTCTGAGGAAGGCAGGAGGAACTGTTTGGAAATGTTACAGTCTGGTGTCTGGACATTGGGATACTGTACTCCACATGTGGGGTCTTAAAGGAACAGTTAAATTTTTCCCCCTTACCCCAGATCAAGACATGGTCAGTGTCTAGATCAGGGGTCATCAACATGGGGAGTCCAGGGTGTCACCAAGGACCACATGAGTAGCCCGCGGACCTGTGAGCAGCATATAACATTTTATTTGATCCTGCTGCTATTCTTCTTTAATTACATTTGCGTTTATGTAGATTTGAAAACGCCTATATCTGAAATGTTTATTATACATGAAGTTTAGATCAATTAAGGTAAACTCTGTTCTAGTGTATCAAACCGGTAGCCCTTCGTATGGCTTAGTACCTGTCAAGTAGCTCTCGGTTTCAAAAAGGTTGGTTTAGATATAGCTTCTTTAGTTAAGAGCTGTAGCTATGAAGTAAACTTTGCTAACAAAACACAAATGTACACAGTGGTCCCACTTACCTCAAATGTTGTCAGCCAAGACATGAATGATGGTCAGATTTTGCTTCATTAACCCAGAACTGCAATACTAACAATACAAACAAACACTAGAACTCAACAGTCACTCAAATGGAAAAAATATCTCATGAAAGCGTCACTCTGTTCAAACCACATCCAGTTATTCTTTGAAGTGGTACAGACTTAATATGACACAAAATGACTCACTATGAAAATAAGGAACACTTCAGTGTTACCTCCATCCAATTTAGACAATCCCAGGCCTGGTGTAGATCAAGGGTCATCAACGTGGGGAGTCCAGGGTGCCACAACAAGAAATCTGTGCCAACTCTTTTGATTGACTGACTACTGTGGTAAGCTGAACATTGTGTTAATTCCATGTTTTCTTCTAAGTATTCCTATAAACTCCCAAGAAAGAGACTAGACAGATATAAGCATTGTCTCTTATATTAATATCACTGTGATATTACTGCCCATATTGTTATATGGACAGAAGAGAACAGAACTTGCAGCCCCTTTTCATTCATGACAGGTGAGACGTTTTGAAGCGACATTGGCTTCATAAAAATAAATATTTTTTCAATGTGAGGTGCTGGAGAGGAGTATATTTACTTAATGCAACTGAAGACAATTTAAGAAATATTGATGTTAATTGCAGTATGTGCAGACAACATTTTAATGTTGTTCCATGTGAAAAATATGAGGTATAAGTAAGTCATAATCACAGAAAAACAGGGAAATGGCTTGCAACCCCTAAAGTGAGGGTATATATGTGAGTATAAATGAATTCATGAATAAGTTGCAGGAATGAAGTGGGGCACAGCTGTAGCTAACAGACAGCAGGGCTAGACCCAGGTCAGAGACAGTGACTGGTTCAGAGCATCAGCCAGGAAGCCATCAGCCCAGTTCAGAGTGAGTGCCCGGATGAAGCATGGTTTTGAAAGAGGGCCCAAATGGAGTGTGGTTTAGGGTGAGGGCCTGGATGAAGCCTGGTTTAGAGTGAGGACCAAGAACGGAGTTTAGTTTGAGGTGAGGGCCTGGAATGGAGCCCAGTTTAGTATTAGGGCAAGGAATGGAGCCTGGTTAAGGGTGAGGGCCTAAATGGAGTCTGATTCTGGGTGAGAGTCAGGAATGGAGCCCAGTTTATGATACGTACCACAGATAAGCACCATCATGGATCATGATAAGGGCCAAGGATGGAACCTGGTTCAGGATAATGAAAGAGAGTCTACATTGGTGTCAGGAATAGGACAAATAAGGTTACTTGATTTACGCATTTGACAGACTCTTTCAGGTTTTTTGTAGACAGATGTATCATCAGTAGTCTTGCCTTGGGACTCTAACTGGGGTGAAACGAGGAAGCTAACCCTTGTGCATAGGTGAGAGCAGTACACTATTTCACCAGACAACACTGCCTCTACCTCCCCTGATAAATCCAGATCCAATAGTACTAATCATTGGTTAAAGTAGTGTAGCTGTGCTCACATTAGAATTGTGTTTTTAATTATAATTTTTTAATTACAAATGACTTTTGGAACTGTTGTAAGCGTGTAAGTGTGTGTAATTTTGGTGTGCCGTGTACAGTAGATGTACCCTGGCCTCTTTCTGCTCCACTAGAACAGGTCAGGCTCCCTCAGTAAGCTGTGACCTCAGGCTATTTACAGGCACTTTGTTTATTCCTCCTCCGAAAAACGCTGCCTCTCTTCTCAAACCAGTTTGAGCCGACGCGCTGCTGGACATAGCCTCGGCATCAAAAGATATTTTTAATGAAGTGGTCAACAGTTGGTTGCACAAACATTCTAAAGTAGCTTAAGAAAACAGGGTCTGGACAGAGCTCATGGAGGGAGGGAGGGCAGGAGGGCGGGCGAGCGAGAGTGAGAGAGAGAGAGAGAGAGAGAGGCCTTCTTATGTCCAGTGGAATGTTCACTAGGTCCTGAATCCACACCCTCTCTCTCACACACACCCTCATCCACACAGGAGCTCTTTGTAACCACTGACTGACCACATGGTACATCGGGCCGCTCTGGAATTCTGGGCCTGTTTGACTTGCAGCATGCAGGAGCTGTTTATTTTCTTTTAAATACTTTAGCCTTGTGTGCGAGGGTCTATCGTCGAGGTCCTCTTACCCACTGGAGTGCATCTCAGGAACCTCACGAAGTAAAAATAGAACAAGACTTAATCAGCTTCCTTAAATAAGTTACAGAAGTGTTTATCTTTCATTTAGAAGTTTCAGTCTAACTCCAACAACTCTCCTTTAAATGGCCTCCAAAGCAATGAAGGGAAGTGACCTGAAACCTTTAACTTCAGCTTCAGGTTCTAATTTCCACCACTTCCCCCAAAAGCCAAACGCAGTCAATCAGCCAAGGAACGTTTCGTGTCTCACGCTCGCTTCTTTGGTGTTGCACTGGAGCTACAAAAGTTGATGTTGATAAGCATTGGATTACAGCAGCTATAAGGATAATATTTGGTAGCATATATATTAGTACATCCAGTGGTCATCTTTTTACACTGAAAACATCAAAGCAAAAAAAACAAGAAATTAAAAACACCTGGCCTTGACAATTCCTAGTTCTGCTAATGCACCTAGTAATATTTTACCACAAAGATAAAAGCATCGCACATGAGCATTTTCTGTCCGTTCTTGTCTTAGTCTGTTTACATCTGGTCAGTTCTTGCATATTGGGTGTCAGTATATATCTCCACAAGGTCAAGCCACATAAAAGTACAAGTGTAACCTGCCTATAAGCTATTAGGATCAGTACCACACTGAACCTGAATTTGCCAGTTTAACCTGAAGCACATTTGCCAATGGAATGCTGGGCCTTCATGGAAATATTAGTGATCTTTAGTAATGGAAATATATATATATATATATATAAACCTAACATTCCTGAATAAAGACTGAGCGACTTTGATATTAGAAACACTGAAGGATTTTATGGAAGGAAAAAAACAGGAGGGGTTTTTGGGAGGCTAGGCCGCATTTGATGTCTGCCCTCCTAGGAAGGTAACATTTTCAACCACAGCAGCTCAGGGTGTTTTTGGGACTCATTCCCAAAGCCATGACATTTCGTGAAGAAACCTCGCTTTTCCCTTCATCTTGTGGCTGCGGAGATTGGAACACGAGGAATGTTCTGTTCCTGCTCTGTAAATAACGATGCCACTTAACAGGGCGGCTTATTGAGGATTTCTTTAGGCCTCCACTCACCAGAGCTCCTACCTAATGCGGCAGTTCTTATACTGACGGCCTTCTAAAGCAGAGCAAAGGAAATCTTGGCCACGAGAAAATGATTAGAGGCCTTCTGAAAGGCTTAATGCGGATCATTCACTGCTGGAGAGCTACTTAAGGAGCTGTGATGAAATTCAAAAGCCGGAGTCCAGGAAAGGCTCATTAACACAAACACACATAAACACACACACACACTAACACAAGCACACATACAGGCTTGTTTTCAGGTGGTGTAATTTATATGTCACATATTTATTATATGTTGTATGTTGTTGCTGTTGGAACAAAACCTTACATCTCCAAAGACATTTGCAGGAAATCCTGCTGCTGTTCTATTTATCATGAAGCATTTTCATTTTCAAACCCAGGAAGTGCCGTGTTAATAATAATAAATAATAATAATAAGTTTAATTTGTATAGCGCCTTTCCCAAGCTCAAGGACGCTGAACAATAGTATTAACAATCCATAAACAACAATAATAACAACAGTTCACACAACGATTCGACATGAGGCATTTGCCTGGTCCGACGACAAGTGGTAGCAGTTGCAGACCACACAGAAATACAAGTATTCAAATTTCATGCATCGAGTACAGCAGTATATCATGTTAATGCATTATTGCTATAAAACCAGTTTCATAGACACCCAAACTTTAGCTTTATGGGCCAAAAAACCTTCTTACAACATGGATTCAAAACAGCAATCTTCTGATTCAGTGTTTCGCATCTTACCAGTGAACCACAAAGGGAGCACTTACTCACTGATTCTTACCAAGCCCTTTATGTGTAAAGACTGATGTAAAATGAGAAGAGGGCTAGAAAATTAATACTAATAATAATAATAATAATAATAATAATAATAATAATAATAATAATAATAATAATAATATAATAAAGCTTAAGAAGATGCAATCACACCAATTATGTAACAAAAAAGGAGAGTTTTTTGGGAGAATGATGGTATGCTGAAGGTAGGATTCGAACCCATGACCTCCTGGCTGTGCCCATGCAAATATGGGGCAGCTGGATGGCCTAGTGGTTAGGGCCTTGGCCCTGCAATCAGAAGGTTGTGGGTTCAAATTCTAACTGCTTTTGTCACCACTGAGGTACCCTTGAGCAAGGTACCATCCCCACACACTGCTCGCCGGGCGCCCCTCGTTGGTGGTCGCCCACTGCCTCACTTAGTGAATGGGTTAAATGCAGAGAAAGAATTTTACATTGTTCACGTTGTGCTGTGGTGTGTAAACGCTTGACTATAGGGGTTAATAAGTAAATAAAATAAATAAATAAAGGTCACAATAACATATTTGAGATCACTGGAAAGATCAGAAAAAAAATAATAGTTTGTATTGTTTGGTTCAAAACAGTTCCTTCCATATGCTCTGGAAATTAAGTCCATCTCCACGTAAGGTGGCTGTTTTCCACACTTGCAGTTTACTTGTTTCTTTTTACTGAAGGGCGAGACTTTCCGAATAAACAGAAGCCATGTTAAACATTATGAGGCAGTTTTTCCAACCAATGAGGTCTTTTCTTCCTTTATAATGCCTTTGGAATGTAGTGATAATAATACCTGTCATTGGTCCCATTTTATAGAAAGTGTCCTTTAGAAGTGTGTTAATAAACATTGACAATACATGCAACAACCATGTGACTACTGGTGATATAACAGATTAGTACAGCAATTAAACGTTCAGTAATTTCAGGTTATGTAATTACATGGAATTGCACGCCTACAAACAGTGAATATACATGTAAATACACAACTTTAATAGTGAAAACTCATCAGTAGTACTCTATTGTCACATGTATTCTGTGTTACTAAATAGTTTTTAGAGTGTTATTACACAGTAATTACTGTGTTACCATACACTCATTAGTGTCAACATAAAGTGGGTACACTCATACATGTAAATATGTAAAGCATGTGTCCTCGACATAAAAACAAACCCTGCTTTTGTATTAATGTAACACAACCAGGTTCAATCCGATACAAACAACAGCATCACATGACACACATGGGTTGAAGTGAGGACAAAAACTACAATCCATTCATGACTATTGACCGTTTACAAGCGATGGCATTAACATTCAGAAACAGTGCTGGTGCATCAGGCCACACATTACAATGGCTGCAAGTTCAGGTGGTGTGTGAAGCATTCCTGCATTTCGGAGCCTCTGAAAAAGGCCGGCGGTCTGGCTATCGGACTCGCTTCTATTCAAGGTGACTGAGACAGAGAAAGGCTGCTTGTGACGCAAATGCTGTTTTGGACTGCGTTCATGATGAATGCGGCTGCAGCTACATACCATTCGCAATAAGCTCATCTTTGGCAGGACATCCCAAACAAATACAATGACCTCACCCCCCCTCTTCAGCTCTGTAGGAAGAAAATCTGTGTACTCGGGTGGAGAGTAAAAGATTTGCCGAAGGTTGTTTATAGTATTGTGTCCAGCTTCTAAAACGGAGGTAATTGTTGGACTTTGAGAACTTAGTGATCCATGACAGAGGAATGTATGTCCTCCACGCTAATGCAATGCCTAGCTAAGCTTATTCTTTGGCCTACGCATTTGTCCTGTTTCTCCAGTTTAATTGCAGACGCTCGAGCCAAATACGTGTGCGACGGCATGCTCGCTCTGCGAAAGGAAAAAAGCAGTGGCGATTAATCAGCCCCAAAACGGACGCGGGAAGCGATTAGGCTGAGCTTGCGATGAATGAAATCTCCTGATTACCCAAAGCAATCCATGCATTCGGTCCTATGCCCCGTTCATTTTTCTCTGTGATTTATTTGCATGGCATGTGAGCATTTTGGCAGTCAATGGGTCAAGCTTGAGTATTGTGCTGGCTCCATGTGCATCTGAAGATGTTTGGCAAAATTATTATGAAACATATTTCATTATTCAAGCCGCTGCCACTGTATCTTTGTAATATTTGTCTGGACATTTCTTGCAGATGCAATACAATGTTAAAAAACCGTGTCAAGACATCATCACTAAATACAGAAGAAAATGTGGAGTAACTTAGGTTTGCAGTTTGTTAACAAGGACATTAGACTTGTAGCTCCAGAGAAATCCAAAGATGTCAGTGTGTTTTGGCTGAGCAGCTACATTAGGAGTAAGGGAACATTTTGACTGGTATGTTTTTAAAAAGACCCTGTTTTCATGAGGCTTGTTTTTCTCCTCTTGGTGCTCTGCAGTGCCCTGAGGTAAACCTAAGTAAATCACACATGCTGAATAGGAATGTCCACCTTCAGCTCAATAAGTGTCCACTGATTTAGCGAGGCAGAGCTCCCACCCCCCTTTTCCTCACAATCTACCCAAACACCTGAAAAAGAGGAATTTATCATGGTGAAAACATATCCTCCAGCCCCAGAGTTCTTGTTTGCACAGCAGAGACCTCCGTCAGGGCCAGCGGAGAGGCTGACAGGCCTGGGACTGGCAGCCTGAAAAACTAGAGCATTTCCCCCCAAAAGCCAAAAGCCCAGATGTCCCTCCCAAGGATCCCAGTTTTACTTTGAAGTGGTTTGATCAGAAAACTGAATGGGGAATTAATCCCTTATACACCAAGTGCCTGTATGTGGGCATATGATTAATTTCTCAAATTGCTTTCCAAATTCAAATATCACACTCTTACATTTCAACATTTAGGTTCTTTTGCTTTGCTGTACTGTATGGGAATGAATCGCATTAGCTGTTGGTGAACTTAAACACAGGACACTGTATATGTGTATGTATATATGTATGTGGTATGTGTGTGTAAACAGCGTAAACAGTCTGCAACTTTAATCACAAGTGTCTTTATCTCAATAAAAAACATACCTGGGTCCACCCAAAATAATTGCTCCCAGTAATTTGGCCGCACATTAACTGAGCTGCTGGCCCTACATGTCAGAACTGTGAAAAAACAGAAAAAGGTAAAGTGTAGGCTTGTGTTTCAAGTTAGATTTAGAACATTCTTTGAAAAAAAAGGTAGTCACGTCTACAGTATGTGTTACCAATGGGACATATATATATAACCCCATGTCCTGCAAGACCTGTGTGTGAGACTAAACACTCTGTGACTACTGAAGAAGTCCATATGGTAAGCTGCAGAAAGCAGCAGTATCAGACTGTGTTTTGGGACTAAAAATCCACAGACAGAGCAATTCCACTGTTTTCATTATTCAGTGATCTTCCCAGAGGCTGTAGTTACTAAGTCTGCAGATATATATTTATATGTACGGGGGGTGTGAGAGAGGGAGCCAGTCCCAAGGTTTTCCAGCTTTTCTTCAGGGCCCGGTGGTGTTTAGATATAAATCTGAAACTTACAAACCACAGCAGCTGCTGACCTCAATTCAAGGTGCCCACCGATGTCCTGGTGACATCACGGCAGAGGCGTACACACGCACAAATACACAGGCCGTGATGTGCGAATGGGAAGGGTCTGTTGACTTACTCCACAAAGCCCATGAGGGTGCAGAAAGCATTAACCTAGCAGATTCGCAGGCCGATTACCACCCACACTGGCCAGACTAATGATGTGGGATTTCAAACCCAGCTGCTAGAACACACACCTAATGACTCACACTCTCCATCCAAACAAAGGGAATTACGTTATCGACAGCGTTTTTGCAGCTACCCCGTCTGATGGAGCAGAGCTAGCTATGTTAGCTGATTCCATGCTCCTTCTCACAACCAAACCAATTCAGTCATTTAAGGCATTAAAATAAATCCTTTTCTCATCAAAAGAAATCCATTCAATTGCTCTTAAAGTTAAGATATTATGATATGATTTAAGGGCAATTAATAGGATTTGTTTTTAATAGGAAAGAAACTTATTTGTTTATTGACACAATACATATAGTGTATAGCGATGTCATTTGATTCATAAGTACAGTTTAGATTACAACATCGTTCTTAACTACTTAGTTGTTCGTTACCCTTTATGTCTCAGTTATTATGTAATTACATCATCATTGCATACACATTGTATATTAATTACATTAAGAATGGCATCAAAGTGTGTAGACATAAACAGTGTGTGTTTTTTCCACTTAAATATATATATATATATATATATATTATATATTAAATTGATCTACTCAGGCTAAAAATACAAATGTAAAGCTGGGGGCTTACTGTATACTTAAAACCGGGCATTCATAAGACTAATTTCAATGTGATTTTAAACACAGTTTACCAATTCTAACCTATATATCACAAATATCCAAATCAATTCAGAGCACAGATGATAATGGGTCTTCCAAACAAGCCCTGGAACAATTCTGGACCTTCGGATACACTATATAATTATGAATGATTTCTGTCTTAAGCAAAGTTTTTTTGAAGTGGAGATTCTGCATCTTAAATGTGGCATTGTTTATCATTTTTCATGTGTTTTAATAAACAAAAAACACAAGGAAAACAGAAGAAGAGGTCATGAATGGTCATACACACAAAGTCTGGCCTACTAATAGTTAAATGTTTGCCCTACATTTAAATCCACTTTCCAAAACATGACTTGTTTTTCAGTCAAAAATTCTAGATAAGAAGCACCAGCCCTGGGCTGTTGTGGGCATTGGCAGTACCAAAGATGACTGCTGCAAAGCTAGCAAATGACATCATGGTCTGCTAACACCAAGTGGGCTACGAGGTCAGGCTACAATCATATCAGTTGCGTCCTCTCAGTTTGACCTAGATGAGTTAATAAAAATGCTTGTGCTGTTGCATCATGATGATGTGACCCAGAGGCCTGACCTGAACCCTTGACACTCCACCACCAGTCAAAAGCCTTTTTGGCTGAACTTCTATTATAAGTTAGCATGACACTCCAGGCTAGCATAGATGAACTAAGGCTTGTCTTGCGGCCTTGTGTCCTTGTGTCTCCATGGATGGGAGAGAGGTTAAGTGCAGTGGCTATTTCCTGTTCCCACCACTATCGTGTGTGGCCCAGCAAGCTGCTGGACCTCCAAGGCTTTTGATGGTGCTGTTGCTTAGTTGCTATGCTATTGCATTGGGCAAACAGGCCATGAAAAGGCTTTGTTGTTGATGGTGTTGGCCATTTTTGAGCAAAGACCATTTCCTGGGTTTTTTGGTTTGGTTTGGTTTGGTTTTTGTTGTCAAAAAACTGTGGAGACCCCCAACAGAATATTACATATATCGTATACAAGCCACCCAAAGAAATGTATTTCTTTATTTGCGTCATTGTGCCACACACAGACCCACCAAAGCCCAGACCTCACCAAAGCAACGCTGTCATGGCGGGTAACCACCACCACACCCACAACTCATGAGGCATAAAAGGCGGCACACAGACTCATAAACGATAACAGGTATGAAAACTACCCTCCATGTCTTTGGCAGCTATTTTGCTGCAATACCAAAAGAAAAGGCAGGTCAGTCTTAATAGACCAGTTCATACACACACATATGTGACTGGTGGAAAAACTTCTGCGTTGTGTTAAGAACGACCCGAGGACATCTGAACTGCTGAGTTGAGATTTTTATTTTGTTTTCCTCCTGCACAAAGCATATTAAAAAAAAATGCTGGTCCTCACACTCCCATCCCCAACTCCTCTTTCTAGGAGGACTCCAAAAGGGAAAAGAGCAGGGTATGTATTTAAGAAAAATAATGAAACATGACACACCTGCATAAAGCATATTAAAACAAAATGTTGGTCCTCACACTCCTATCTCCAACTCCTAAAACACACATGTAATAAGACATAAGTACATTTACACAATACATATCACAAAAATAATTAAATAACACCATTCATAAGACAAATATAGACAATATGAAAACAAATAAACTTATGGATGGCACAATTAGAAATTAATATTACACAGATTATATTTAGCTGAAGTCACCTCTTCCTAGGAGGATTCCAAAAGGGAAAAAGGGAGGAGGGGTTACAGACAGATAAGGCAACTGGAGAAGAAGCTACTAGGACTCTGACAGGCGGTGTGTAGAGTGCCAGAAAACTCTAAAATAATGTGGCTGAGCTCTTATTCAATTATTTTTTAAAGTGTATGAGTTATATTTTAACCCGTTATACATACATAATGGTATTTCTGTTTTCGTTATGACTGTGCTCTGTTAAATGAGAATATACCTAAAACCAGGCATGAAAAAAAAAATTTTAACCCCACTTTACCAATTCTAACCAGTATTCTAGAAACTGGAAACAAATATCCAAATCAAGTCCTAATCAAGCACAAATGAGCAAGTATCTTCCAAACTTGCCCTGGAATAATTGTAGGCCTTCTGATATATTACATAATAGTGCATAATTTTAAATGAAATGTCTTCTCATATCTCAATGGTCTAAGCCAAGGTAAAAAGGATATTGGGGATTTCTCACAGGTCATCCCTTCTCCTTTTAAAGACATTTTACTCTCCTTACCCCAGCACAACGAGCATAATCCTCTTACAATGGTACAAACTACTGTTTAAAAGCCAATTATGACATTATGTACAGATCAGAAGATTAACCTCCTGGGTTAATGTTATTTTCGTCATACTATTCCATAACTAGTGTTGGGCACGTACCTTTAAAAAAATAATTAGTTATAGGTACTAGTTACTTCTCACAAACAGTAACTGAGTTAGTAACTGAGTTACATCATTATAAAAGTAACCAATTACCAGGCAAAGTAACTATTGCGTTACTTTAAAAAACAATTGAATTTATTACAACTATAAAATAAAATTAAACATTGTACACTAATCTACACTATTTTAATGTTGTTGTGGGACAACGTGAGAAACAACTATCAAATTCAACATCTTTGCCTTTCACCTCAGCGAGGGAAAAGTAGTGCTTATACTTCCTGTTTGCAAAAGCTACCTTTGACTTGCCGTCGTTGTGACTTCTGGATGTTGGGGTGTGTGTAGTCTCAGCCTCAGACGTCACGCCCACGGAACGTTGGCTAAACGTCTGATGCATGTGGTACACTTAACTGGAAACACTTCAGGAATGTTGAAGTCGTCATCTGATTGGTTGAATTTTATCGGATTTCCGGGAGACGCGAGTGTCGCGTTTATTTTCGGTCCGCCAGGAAACAAAGCGCAGATGTGTGATCACAGACGTGTGATCCTACTGATTTACTCGTGTTTTGATCAGATGTGGTAATGCAGACGCCGTTGTTGTTATATGTGCACGAATGTGGGGACATTTCCACGCCCCGATACGTGACGCTGAACGAAACGAACTGTGATTGGTTGTTTGACAAGCTTTCCTTGACTTCCTTGAAGCTTTTGACTCGTCAGTCTGAAGGTCTGGCTACGTGAGACTAGGGTGTGTGCGATTGACCGTGTGTGTTTGTGTGTGAACACCCGCACTACTCTGCCTCTGATTGGAAAACAATGGAAATTAACTCAATCTAAGCCAAGCATTGCGTTCTCAGTTACACCACATTTACAGACACACCAATCATCATCACTGGTTATGTGTCCCGCCCCGGCCCCGAACACACACAAACACCCCCCCACAGAGAAAGAGAGGTGCTATGGCTGAGAGAGACGCTGCTCGCATGAAAACCGCTTCAGTGTTCTCAGTTATAGATTTTTTTTTTGTCAGTAACGGTAACAGCATTGTAACGGGGAAACAGTAACTTGTTTGATTACTCGTTACTGAAAAAAGTATCGCCGTTAGTAACGCCGTTTATTGATAGCGCTGTTATTCCCATCACTGTCCATAACCATTCTTTCAACCATTTTCTGTTACTCTCTTAATCCTTACTAGGGTCACAGGTACCATCAGTATTCCATGGTAAACTAATTCCGTCATATGCAGAATTAGTATAATTTAAGCATTAAATGCAGATTTTATTACAGTTAAAATGCTGTAAGGGGTTAACATGCCTGTTTCATCTGTAAATAGGCTATACATATGGCGCTTAAATGCTGGCATCCAATTGGTGCACGTTTATTATAGACCTGATGATGCGTGTATGTTTGTGGTGTGTGTGTGTGTGTGTCCCTCCAGTCAGGTGTTTGCAGATACTCAGAGTGCGTCAAGTTCCCATATCTGACCCTTGACCTGGTATTAAAGGGAAGAGACCAAGTGTTTGTAGAGTCCATGGCCTCATAAGCCATGTGTGTGTGTGTGTGTGTGTGTGTGTGTGTGTGTGTGTGTGTGTGTGTGTGTGTGTGTGTGTGTGTGTGTGT
>JBBPDC010000156.1:16175097-16191536 GCA_037974485.1 Hemigrammopetersius urotaenia | reverse complement strand
TCTAGATTAATCTCAAGATTACAATGAGATTAATCTAGATTTAAAAAATTAATCTATGCCCACCTCTAATATATATACATATTGATTCAAAGGTTGGATGATTTTGACTGTTCTAGATTAAGCACAAACATTGTAAACATGTAACAGACATTAGCAGTTTTATAGTGACTCTTTCAGCAAAGAGCCCTACCAAAGAGCTGCTGCCTCTGCTTCCCATTTATAACAACTGCATGAGAGCCAGTTGGGCTAATTACAATTGTTTTGATTATTGTTGGTGGATCTGTCATGTTAAGCCTACTGAATGTAAAGAAACTAAAAACAGCAGCTCCCAGAGATCATTAGGCCGTCCCTGAAAGCCTAAAAAGCCCTGGGCGTTCCCCTCTGCCAATATATATATGATCACTGTGATGAAAACTGAAATTGATGAGATGTACAGTCTGGGGCGAAACTTTAGACTTGTTTTCATTTATATTAAAATGTGGTCCAAGGAAGTCAGGAAAAGTACTTCAAACATCTAAAGACTGCCTTCACCCACTAATAAATCACTCAGCCCCAATTGGAAAATATAATTGTATGGATCTGTCATCTGCAGGAGTCCATTAGGCTTCCATGCAAACTCTGCATTTCCAGTGCACTTTTAAGTTGAAGTCCAAACTTGGCTTTAACAGAGATAAGCTATTCAGCTGCACTATGACAGTATAATTATAATGCCTGCAACATAGTAGTGTTAAATAGCCCCTGTACTTGTATTTAAATGACCACAATAGTCCATGTGTTTTATTTTAGTCAAGCAGAATGGGCGACAGAACTAAATACAGCTCCTCACTCACTTATCTGGCTTGCCAATAGCAGATGTCCCATAGAAAATGGATCTGATGGGTACAAATAAACCCAATTAAAAATCTCTCTCTCTCTCTCCCTCTCTCTCTCTCTCATGCATACACACACAAACTGTCAACATTTCAGAAGTTTAAAGACATTTTGTCTTCTTTGAGGTTTGGAATTTTTCATTGCTTTTTAACTTGCTTCATAAGAAGTGTGTATTAATGTTAGTTGTTTTGCTTAATGGGCAAGAGTGGTGATATAGCAGACATTTTGCAGCTCTTTGAGGATTTGGAATATAGATTTTTTTAAAGTGAAAGTGACCATTTTGTCATACGTGAACACACCACAGCGTGAACAGCACGAAATACTTCCTCTGCATTTAACCCATTCACCAAGTGAAGCAGGGGGCAGCCAGGAATACAGCACCCGGGGAGCAGTGCCCAGGGACGGTACCTTGCTCAGGGTACCTCAGCGGTGCCTAGCGGTCTTGGGGACCCGGACTTTCTGGTCGCAGGGCGAATGCCCTAACCACTAGGCTACCAGCTGCCCTATTTTTTTTGGTCTTAAACATGTTAAGAGATCAATGTTTTTTTGTCTTCATAACATTTGAAAAGTGTACCTAAACATTTGAAGGACAACATATATATGTTCCAAACTGTTGTGCCTGGATTAGCTGCACATTTCTATGCATGTCTGGAAAAGATCAAAGCAGCTGGAGGCCTACCAAAGCCATGTAGCCTGCATGACGCTATCAGCACATCTCCAGAGGCACAAGCTGCTGCCTTCTCCTCCATTAATGTCTGCTGCCTTAAGGGCCTGGACATGTTAGCTGATTTAGCCCTGATATGCTGATTTGTGTTGGTTTTCAGACAAGATCTGTGGATCTGTTATACCATAATATGTGCATAATACCAGAGGCTTATTTTGAAAAAAGAGCTTGCAGGAGGCATGTGTTCCTCACAGCAAAATTGGTATTTTGCCCACATACACAGTAAAAATGATGATGTAGATGCTGATTCGGAAATGTTTTTGGTGTAACAGATGAGGTTACTTTTCTAGGGTTTTTTTTAGGTTTTTTCACAAGTTTTGCAATATAATTCCTAAAAAAACTCTGGCAATGATGTTATTGAGACATTTATACACATTTAGAACAAAATTATATCAGTCCATTATTTTCTTTAAATGTGTTTATTGTGTGTTAGTTCGCTTTTTAAGTGATAGCCTTGTCAGCATTTCTTTTCTTATCCATTGATAAGATACAGCTGGACCTAATTCCCAGCTCTGTTTCGCTTCTTTATTGCTGCCCAATGAATAATCAGGAGAGAGAAAAAAAAACGGAAATTCCAACGTTATGATAACTGGGCTTTAGCAACACAACCAAGACCTAAATGTACCATTTACTATTTCAGGGCTAGCAAACTAAGCAATTTATACTATTGTGAAACTCCCAAGATGATGGAGACAAAGGTGAATGAACAGATTGATGGCATTTGCAACGTTTTTGGGGTCTCTTACACCCAATCTTTTTTACAAAGTCTATACATGTCCGACCCTGGTGAGCTAAATCTTGTATCTATGGGTGTACTCACACTAGGGGATCTAAACCATGCCTGACTGTGTTTTACCCCCAAAGTCCAGTTTGTTTGGTTAGTATGAACACTCAGTACTAGGTGGTCCAGACACGGTTCAGTTGGACTCCGGCATCTATCGCAAACAGTGCCTAAACAGGGAGTTTTAACAAAAAAAGGTAACTTGGTCTACAGCAGTGCTTGTTGGAAATTTGGGCAGATGAAAGAACAAAGGAACAACACAAGAACACAAGAACTGTCTTCATGTCTGTGGCCCAAATAACAATGAACAATGTGGTGAGGGGCTGAAATAACTGTGCAGTATCTGAAAGTACAGGATGCCTTTAGTAAATTTGGCAGCTCACCCAGACAAAATGGATGAAGCATGCTCAGGTCCAAACATTAAATGTAAGGATAATGGATAATGGATAATGCATAATGGAGGATAAGTGTGTATTCTTTATTATCAAACAACATATACAATACAAAATTTAAATAGATGGCAAAACATATGAGAAAAAAAGAAAAATAGTGCATTTTGAGCATTTTGTCCGGGTGGATTGGAGATGCTAAATGTGTGTGTTTGTGTGTGTGTGTGTGTGTGTGTGTGTGTGTGTGCCCTGTGATTAACTTGTGGACCTGTTTCTCCACCTTTTGCCCTATAACTGTTGGGATGGGCTCCAGCCACCTCCATTTGGCTGAGGGTGACACAATGTCACTCTGCATAAATCAAGTCTAGCACATATGTGACATGACTTTCCAGCAGACTTGGACAAATCCTTTGGAAGAGTCAACAGACAGAACGGTTTTGCAGCGTTTGATATTTTTCAAAGGCTCCATGCTGTGCGTTACGATTTCCCAGAGCCTTCATGATTAGCCAAGGCTAAGTGACCGCATTGCAGGTTTGCAGTAATACTTTTTCCTGGTTACACCCACAAGGAACACAATCCAGTCTGTCTTCTGGGTTCGTTGGGCTGGTCTTGGGCCTATCATGTCTCCCCTGACTCAGCTCCTGCTAGCCAGAGCAGAGATTAGAGCTGAAAGTGTTTAACAGGCCCAGATGGGCTATATTAAAGTGTGGAGTTTGTTAGCTACAGCAAATAAAACTGTCTGTTTCTAGGCCATGCCGATTCACAGGGCGTACCTGGGATTTTCCATCAAAGACTGCTGATCCTGAGAACCCTTAATGTAGTGTAGGACAGTTGTGCACCACTTGCACAAATCGTACATAGTGCATACATAGCGCATGCTGAAAAAAACGCAACTCAACTGTAATGGGATAAGCAAGGATAGACAATTTACTTGAAATAAATCCACCATTCATCTGAATTGCAATTTAACTTTAATATGAGGATGTTTTATTTCCAGTCTTTGAAGTCGTAGTGTTGCGTGCTCCAACTTGCTAGTGACATTATTTGCAGGGTGATAGTGAACGCTGAGCTTTATGTAAGAGACAGTATCTTTGTGCTCCAGACAGACGAGGCATGTTCATTTCCCCACAGAGCAAAACCACAACAACGCGGTGCTGCAGCCTGATAAGCCTCCAAACATCCAAAACAAAGTTTATCTTCAAGCCGCAGTTTATTTTGAAACATTCCTGATATGTTCAGTGTTTCCAGTGAATATATCAGTATATTTCTAGTCTTCAGACCAGGAGCTGGGCTTGTGAGGTACAACACTAAGGCTGGCTCAAAGCTTTGTTTATGAACTGTGAGCTTCAGGGTGTGGGACCCAGAATTCTTATTAGAGATGAAGTCACATGACTTTTAGTACAGCCGTCACGAAATACACTTTAATCAAAATACATGCTGCGACCACACTTCACTTTTTCATGCTTACATTTCAAATATAGTGTGCTTTAGAAGCAAAAGAATCACATTATGGAGCTTGTGTTCAGCTACCCCATTTGTCACCAGGCATGGGGGAATGTTTTTTGATGAATCATGTCATTACTTTATCTTCCAGCCCAGAGATTACTGAACGTTGTGTACTCTCTACTGTGCCATAGAAAAAGACAGGAGGAACAAGAACAGCTCTAATAACCAATTCCTGGCAACATCTTGCATAGGAACCGTTTAGCTGGCAGGAACCGGCAGTTTAGCTGATCAAGACTTCAAGCTACAGTAATCATGAAGAAGGTTTCATGAAAAAGAAACATCACATGAACATCACGTTCCGCAGCATTTTGAAGGGGAACAAATTGTAACTTAAGGACGAATGCACGACAAGAGGACATGGAGTGAATATCAAGCCATCCAAAATTAGGTCAAAGTAAAAAAGCAGCCGACCTAACCTCAAAAACTCCTGTAATTATACATCAGAAGTAAATTCCTCTAATGTTCGGCACCTGTACACATTAAAGTGAATGGGGCTGGGGGGGGGGGGGGTTCCTGTGACCACTCAGTAAACAAACCAGAACACCTGAAAGTCTTTTAGGCCACTCAGAAACTCTTGACAGCTCTCTCGGGACTGGCAAAGCCACGTGTGTTTACCGGATGAAGGTGAAGTTTCACATTAATGATTCAGGGGGAAAAACAGCCGAGCAGACTCTCTTTGATATTGCTGAAGCAGAACCAGTCAAATTGGACAGGATGGTAACCTAGCACGCAATGCAACACCTGCCTGGGAGGGGAGGAAAAGTACGAAAAGAAAAACAGCAAAGTCACATTTTTGCGGTTCATCCATGAGTTGGAGTAACATTTGCTTTGGCACATAATGAAACAAACAATGTATATTTGGGTAACACCAATCTCAGTATTCAAAGGGTTTTCAGGAAACCAATTAGGAAAGGAATGCAAGTGGTGGCAGGGAGAGAGACAGAGAGAGAGTGAGAGCGAGAGAAACTAGCATTCCTATTTTAATTGCCTGAGAGAGAGAGAGTGGGCTCTGACTGTCGGCTTCTAAAAGATGGATAATTGCTGTTTGGGTACAAGGTTTCCTCCGCTCTCAAGAATGGAGTGAATTAGCAAAACACATGGAAAGGCAATCAAGTTTCTGGTTTTTCCTCTTTTCTTCTATACATACCCCTACATTTACACATTAGCCAACAAAAACTGGAAACACTTTACTTAAGGTCATTGTCCACAAGGCTACATAACATGCCATAAACTTGCATTGCTGCTTTCAGCTGTCATAGAAGAGGCACATGAGGCATTTATGTTTATATATCTAAGGGAATCCTGAGTGGCACAAGTGTGTAAGCACTGGCCCTACCATCAGATCACGAGTTTGATTCCTGGTGATGCTATGGCCATCCATGGCCAAAAGACTCAAAAGTAGTGAAAGGATTAAGAAATGACTAAAATTGAGGAGGAAAATCAAGTAAAAACAAACATAACTCTCATTTCCAAATAGCCCTTCTTGGCAAGCTGTCATGTCATTCTGACATGCCAAAAGTAAATGTATCTATAAAGTTAATTGTCATAAGAATATAAACTCATATAGATAAAAAATCTACATTTGTTGACATAGATACCTGGAGAGTAATGCGACAATGAAGTACTATATTTGTGTGACTAGTTGAGAAATGGATGGAGTGCATTCAAATGAAATGCTACTAAAAGTCATAACAAGCCGTGTCCTTTTATCCCAGAAGTCTTTTGTCATCTAAAAACCTCACAAACTTGAAATCAATGCTGGCAAAACAGTCTTTATGACAGTTGATGGCTGTTGTAATGAGCTATTATAAATATTTTTAGGATAATGTAAATTGTCTCAAAAGGTTTATGTAGGCACCATGTAGCTTATTGAACGCTGTAGCACCCCAACAACATTTTTAGGAAGTCCTTTTTTCAGTCTAGAAATAGCCAGGGGGATCATGACCTACTCTAGACGTTAGCAGCTGAAGGTTACATGGCATCAGTAACAGACGACTGAGAGCACAGATAGGAAGTACAAACAGACTGGAGTTGGCAGGGTGGACTGCAGAGCTGAATGAGCTGTTACTAGGTCACAGCTACATGGTGGTCCGCATAATGTCTTGCTTTTGTCAGAACAGGGATACGACTCAGCCGGGAAATGGTTTTTGGTGACAATATAAATAAACAGAGCTACAAGTGTGCGATTCAACAAATTGTTCCGGCCGTACTGTGGTTCAGACATAGGGTATATCCTCTATAATCTCTGATAACACAAACTTCTCAGTCAGGAAATGGTTTTCAATGGGGCTATGTGCAAACAAGGCCTTTGCAGTTCACAGCTGATGTATACCCACCATGACCTTCTGTCTGGTTCTGGATATGTCAAAAAATCATACAGCGATAGTTCTGGGTGATGTCATCACTGATCTGTGCTAATCTTAGTTGCGGTGGGTTTCTCAAGTGCCCTTTTTCAACATTCCTTTTAAGGCAATGTTAAACGCAGCTAAAAAAAGAGAGATCTCTTCTCAGTGAAGGATTCACCACAGGCAATGCTGCAAAGACAAAGCAAACTGTTCCCAAATTCTTTCCTTGACAAAATTCTTCATGAGAGTCAGGATGTCCTCCATATTTAGTCAACTAAAAGGCCTCCAGCTGTCGACCTGTTCTGTCTAGTGTTTCTGGTGTCCAGTATTCAAAGCTGAAAGTTCAACCGCTGATTCATAAAAACAGTTTTTTGGTCTTTGTCGTAAGCGGGGAATAAAGCATGGTCCAGGGAACAACATTATAATGCCTCCAAGTTCAAAAGAAAGACCACAGCAGGGGCACCTTGATATAAAGTCCATATCCAGTAATGCTGACCAAAATGTGCCAGTTATTGTATTTGAGCACCACTGCACTGATCCAAACCCAGCGGACTCAAGCTGTTGGAGAGATGAATCACAGCCTTGTGCAGTAGAGCTGTTATGTTTGTGTAGTGAGTCAAAGCTATTATACCAGGGTCATTTAGGAGGTGTTGTAGATCAGTCTGGTTTGTGCACCTGACCACAGATTGGGGTTCAGGCCAGTGTGATGTGTGAGAGGACCTGAGTCAGTAGACACTGAGTCAGCAGTGATAGATTCCTCATGATGTAAGCAGACATGTGTTCTGCTCACTGCTTGTTTGCTACTGTACACACGTGATGTGAGAAGAATCATGTTTGAACATAAATCTGTGTGGCCTTAGCAATGCTTGCCTCTGTCTAGATAGCCCCCATTACTCTGAAAGTTCCTTAGGTAATGGTCTATATGTGTCAATATGCAAATGTGTACACTTTAGACGTACCTGTGTGTGTATTTGCATTTTCGGTGAGTTGTGTCTGCGCTGTCTGCTGCTCTCTGTGCTCTGTTTTTTGGAGCATTCCTGCAGTGCTTATGTTGGCTCTGAGGCCCAGTGCCACAGTGTTGAAATGAATCAGAGCTTTTCATGGCTGCTGCCACAGACGTCCACCTTCGTCTCTCCAAGTCCTCTCAGGAATGCTTCTGATAAAAATCGCAACCATTCCCCCACAAAAGAGCAATTATGTAACAGCCGTTGACTGATGAGTTAGTTCCATCTCTTATGGCCGGTAGAACTGAGATGATCGTTTCATGGACTTGGGCAGTTGATAAGTCTTTGGACTATTTGGTTTCTTCACTGGAATTGTCATTGGAGTGACTGGAAATGCAAATGCACATGTAGAATGAATAGTTATTTTTTGGCTCTCTTCTGCATGAACTAATGGTGCAATTTTACAGTGACTCTCAGTTTTTAAGTCTAGGCTGGAAATCTTCTTGTTTAGTCAGACTTTTGGTCATTTTTCCAGTGAGATGAAGGAAGTGCAGTTCATGAACATGGGATGCTGGTGCTGTCATTGCGCCACTCTTACATATTCGAGTTTGGTGATTTTGGATTCAGGGTCAGGGTGCTCTGCCTAACTCTGTTTTCTATCCTTTCTATCCTTTATGGAAAGGATCTGTGGGTCTATCTTGGGCCTATTCATTCAGCTTGACCAACCACACCTGTCATCCAGACCAGTCCAACCACCACTGACCTACATGTGTATCTTGACTTGACTCACTATGCTGTCAGTTGTGGTTATGCATGTATGAAGAAATGCATAAAGGCTGTCATTTATATGTTGTTCACCCAAGGCAAATTTACTGTGTTTCAATTTGAAACTAACATGTATTTTTGTTTGTGTTTTGTTAACTCTTAAACACTAAATCCTTGTCAAATGGTTTTGCTTTGTATCTCTGTCCATCTGAGACCATCCTTAGGTTCATTTGAGTCCATTGCTGGCTGGTACACAGGAGGGTTTTCTCAGTCTACACTGTATAAATGCATGGATTAAGTTCAACAGAGCAAGTCCAGTTAGTTGCCAGCACTTTTCCAGGTCCCAGCCACCTCAGACTGTGATGCCCTTTTCAGCCTCATTATGACTTTCCAAACACACGCAGCTTCAGACGGTGCATAGGGAGCTTCACAGACAAAGACATCCTATTTGCATGAGGTTTGGCTAAGCTACTGCAAACAGCAGATCTCTCTGGGAGAGCAGAAAATCTCGAGTCACACCCGTGGAATGTTCTCGACGCTGCTCAGTCAGGGGTAGAAGGGTGCATACCTTGGCGTTGTCTGGTGAAACAGTAAATTGGGGTGGACAACAGTATTCCACAATACTGCTGATCTTTGATCTTTGGTTCTAAGTTGTGAAATGGTTCAAAGAACTGTCTGAGTCTCATACAAACAGAAGAAAAATGCAGCATAGCCAGATATACATTCATGTGGAGTTGGACGGTTTCACAGACTAGCTTTGGTTTGGTTTTGTTACTTCAGAGACTTTCTGTTTGTATTGGAAATCTCAGTAAATGAGTTAACCATCAGACCAGTTCATTTGATTGTTTTTTTCCAGTTTTAAATAAATTTGCATTTCTTTTCAATTTACAATTTACTTTTTAACTGTATTTTGAAGGCTACCTTTCCAGAAAAAGCCTCAAGCTAGACTGAAATTTTCCTTCGGCATGGCAGATATTTAAAGACTAAGCTTGATATTCTCTGAGACACTGGCCAGTGTAACGGGCCTGGTCAGTGGCGGGGGTTAGCCACTGCTTTTGTGTTTGGGTTTTCTGGGTGGTTCTGTTCTGGGGATTTCGGGTCTTGTTTTGATGGCTCTGTTTATGGGGTTTTCTGTTCATGCACTGTTTGTTTATTCCTGTTCTGTTCTCCCTGTGTCATGTGCCTGTTCCTCATGTGGTTTGTGTTCCCACCTGTGTCGTATGCGTGCTTGTGTCACATGATCTTGAGTTGCCACCTGTGTCCTATGTCATGCCCATTAGGTTTTGTATTTAGTCCTGCTTGTGTGTCACCCTCATGGTCTGTCCATCATCTTTTATGAGCGTACTTCAGTTGAGCACCTTGTGTGTTGCCTCGTTTTCTGAGCCTAGCATTTGTTCTGGCCCACGTGCCTTTTTGCTTTCTGTTTGGAATAAAACTCACAGCAGAATGAAGCCCTGGTGTCCAGACTGTTCTTCCCAGGAAAGCTCTCGGTTGTGGGGAAGTAGCCCGCACGCCCGTGACAGGCCAGTAATGTATCTGAATGACCAATTGCACAGGTCAACAACATTTTTTTTGTAATCATCAGAAACAACAACACACTTTTCTAAACCAGTGTTCCATGCTGATTTCAGATCTGCTTTCAATCACATCAACTTTTTGAATTACAAGTAATATTAGATTTGCAACAGACTTGCATGTGTTTTTTCCTAAACTGCAGGCACCAATCAAGAACTGTTTCGATATTTTCAGTGTGAAGTCAGACAGGCCACACTGTGGCACAGATATAATGATCAGTGTCAGTCAGCTACCACTGTTTCTTCAAAAACACTCAGCATATGATTATTATATGATCATTATACCAACTATCATACAGTATAGAACTAGCTTCATCACAAAAACTGAACATGCGAGAAAAACTAAACACAGATTTGAAATCAGCATGAAAAACACTACAGAACCGACATAAACGGAATCTCTGATGATTTTGACCTGTTCTCCCAGTTCAGTCCATCAATATTGCAGACCGAAGCCTGGCTGAATGTGTTCTGTATGTGCTATTATGATAGAATGTAGATCTACAGCATTTAACTGGCTTTTAAAGTAACTTTAAAGAAACTATGCTGTATAGCGATGGCAGGAGATTTCTTCATACATCAACGAGCAGCAGATTAACAAACGATGTTGATACACTCAGTGCCTGAAACATACAGCCACTGTTGCTCTCAGTGAATGTCAGTTAAGAGAATCAGAAACTGCATTCAGCCTATGGAAACCGTAATTTCCGTCGTTGTTACAGATGATGTGGTCTAGCAATGTGAATTAAAAGGTACGATTTCTGCACACAATTAAAGCTTCACTTTCTCTTATTCAAAGTCTCAAATACAGACTGCCACAAACAGAGTTTTCCTCAAAATAGGCCCTTAGCCCTCCTCTCTCATCTTTCTACCGTGGCCTTCAACCCCTCCTGTAAGCCAGCCAGCGCTTCATTGCTCCAGTTCTTTTCTAATACCTCAATTACCACATTTTTGTCTGTATGGCGAGATCCTGCCTGGCCTTAAATTATCTAATGATTGCTGTGGGCTCGTTTCGGGACATGTGATGCAGGGCGGTGGGCCAGGGCCGGTCTGGAGTTTGAATCAGCCTAGTCAGAGGCAGCCAAGCTGTTTCAAAGGCCCCCCGAACTGTAGCCCATAACCACGATTAACTCAGCCCTGCCATGTCTGTCGCAGCACGGCACATAAACAGAGGCTGAGGGATGGTCAGTTTCAAAGCAGGCGAACATTCTTTTCGCGGCCAGCCAGCAGCCGGTTATAGAAACTGCAGCTTTGAATGGCATGGCAGATCGGAGGGGTAAAAAATCTTTCCTTGTGTTTATTTTATGGCTGTTAGTTCCTTTGATGATGAGACACTTTCAACTAAAATAGCTGAGTTATGCAGACTCTCTGATTTCTGCTATTAAGTGACTGTGTAGTCTGATCAAGTAGACCAAAGAAATTCTTGCGATGCTGTTAAAAGCTGCTGACTGCTCTATCTAATGAGAATTTTATCCTCCATCATTTAAAAAATTAGAGATAACCTTTCATTTATTTAATTTCCAGTCAAAATAATCATTAAGTGGAAGTTAAGAATTTTTCAGTGTCAGGGAAAAAAAACAGAAAACCTATCATTAACTGAAATGTGCAGAAACCTCCAGACCTCCCGACTTCTATAATTTTTTCAATATTTGGTGTGTTTTTTTTCCTTCACTGGATCTAGAATTTTTGTTTGTTTGTTTATGAGACTTGCTTTTATTGTTTTTTCAGAAATCTGATAGTTTTGTATGGCTCTTGGAAACTCTTCCAGCGGTCAGATGATTAAAGGTTAGCTGCCTCTTCTGGTTCTAGTGAACTTTTTTTTTTGTCCATTTCCTTTTCTCAGCAGCTACTCACCCTTTCAAACCCTATCAAGTGTTGCATCATCTTCTCACAGTGGAGGGACAGAAACACCTTTGGATTTTTCTAATCTGAGGTGAGAGTGAAGCTTTTTTTTCCTCACTCTCTTTAAATTCTGTTCATCTGCATGGTTGTTAAAACTCCCATCTTTAAATAATTTAAAACTCCAGTTTTAGAGAGTCCTGTTCATTATTATGTCTTCTTATTATGCGTTGTTCTCAGAGGTCCCTTTTAGTCCCTTTATTCTTGGTAGTTTCTTGTAGGAATGTCAATGTCTGTTATTGAGTTAGAGTTATTGAGAGCTTTTGAACCAGCTGTATTTGAAGGAATCAACTGAGAATGTACAGGAGAGTAAAAGCAGCAGTGGGGTGGACAAAAATAAAAGGCAAATTAAATACTGATAGATGACCTGTGCTTAATGGCTGTTTTGACTGAAAATTCATTCCAAGTCATTAAAAATTCTATATTGCAGTCAAGTCTTTAAGCAGATATAACATCATGGTTCAGGCCAGGAAACCAGCATATAGTATATTAATTCATGTATTCTTTTCTGAGCTGTTTATTCTAACCAGAGATACAGGAATGCTGAAGTCTATCCGGGGAAAAGGCAGAAAAACACACCCTTGAGAAGCTGCCACTCCATTGCAAGCATTTATCACAGTTATATTCAACTAGTTCATTCTGTTCTTTTATAAGGACAAAAATATGCATTAGCACCTAACTGACCCAGACTGCAACTTGAGTAAGATCCAGACATAATCAACGTATGCATTTAATACCTTCCATATGGTGAGGCTCTTAAATCATCCATCAGTGTTGTAAGTGCATGTGCCATGCACCAGACTGGAAAACAATTTAGCGTTTCCTTAAACACAGGGTAAAAATACCCCACAATGACCTAAACTTTGAACACCCTTAGCCAGCTTGACCTCCAGTTGTCCCCACTGGCATAATGAGGATCTTATGGGTCACAGAGCAAAGCAGTTAGCGGGCCCAACAAATTTGAAACATACTTTCAATAAACAAAAAGATGGCAATCGATTAAGTTTTCAAGACCACTCCACCTTCTAGACCAGTCTAAATGTTCATGGGATTACCTATTTAAGACTTTAGAGTCTTTAGGAATCAATATATCGTGTTTTTAAGGACATTAATAGACATAAGAGTAATGCGTAATGTCAACAGAAGCTAACTGTTTAGGTATTTTGTCAAGAAATCGAATCTTTCATGGGTGGTCAGGAATGCCAGTAGGTTTAGTGGCCTGATTAAAAAATGTGGAAGTCCAGTTGCTTTGAGTCATCGTCCCATGGGCTTCACAGTGAATTAGCTCCTCCCCTTCCAATAGTTATGCGAAACATCATCTCTGAATCCCTGCTTTTTATTACAGAGAACTGGGCAGATGTACTTTGGGTGACTTTAGGAAAGAAAAAAACTCAAGGTCTCAAATACTGTGATGTCATAACGCCAGACATGGGTGGAAAGAGACTGGTGGGGAGGGATACAGCAAGAGAGAGGCAGAGAGAGACAGCATGCTGGGGTGAACCCTAAGAGGAATGTTGTGCTGAATCCCACAGGAATCCAGCCACAAAATCTCTGACGGCACAACAACAGAACAGCAGGGGTATCCCTTGTCCTTGCCCCAGCCCTGCTCCACCCAAGGCCAAGGAAACCTCCACAAGGGAAAGAGGAAGGAAATAGGAAAGACAGCTAAACCAGGCCACAAGGGTTCTCCTTGAGGGAATACTCAAGGGATTTTCAACCAGTTGCATCTGTGGGCTATAATTTCCCTCTACTTAAAAAAGAAAAAACGGACACAAAGTCCACTCACAATAGAAGGCAGTACAGTAAGAAAGTGACAATGACAAAACAGAACGCGCCCATTATAGTCAACAAAGGGCTCTAAATCAACTGCAAATATCACAGAGCAATATTTTTATGGCTGCCCTGATTTTAGTTAAAAATTTTATGAATGCCAGCCCAACTTGACTTGAAATAATAGTATGATGGTACAAATTATAAAAATGGTATGCTTAGCTAGCCATGTTAATCATAGTCCACCTTGGACAGTATTAAATTGTACACTGGGTCCTGGGGTATTTAAAATTTTACAACTAATCTGTGGTTTTATATCCATCCAGATGTTAGAGATTTTCCACTCTCCATCCGTGAGAAAATGACTGGCCAAGAGAACAACTGTTTTTCAAGAAACTTGATAAAGTACTGGTCTAATCATTTTAATAGCATAGCATGCATAGCCAGATTCAAAAATTCTGAAGTTGTGAAGGAACTGATTTTTCTGAAATTATTTTTTAACCACTGAAAAAGACTTTAACACTTGGTCTGATGGTTGAACATATTGATCCTCTCTGGGAGAGTGTTAGCAGTAGAAGATAAAAGAGATCCTGAAATGAAATTAAATCTTTGATTCTAATGACATCTGCAGATGCAAAGCATTACATTATTTTGATATATATATATATATATATATACATATATATATATATATATATATATATATATTTATTACAGACACCCCTCCCCTAATAAACTTCCAATCAAGTTAGAATTTGGAAGGCAATGGAGAGGCAGCATTGCTGTCTTTCTCACCAGTACATGAGATGCTCCTTAACAGTACATGTTTTTATTCCTATGAGTCGATTCGACCTGTAACATCCAGATCAAGAAGAGCTGTAGGATGAAAGCCGCTGCTTGTCTTTGTGATCAAATCCTGGCTGAGACATTAAGAATATCTTAATGGTTCAATTATTCCAGCCTTTTATGTTCTCAAGAGCTACACAGCAGCACCTGAACAGAGGCTGGTTGTGTGATTGGCCTAAGTAAGTGAAAGCAGATTAGCATGTGTCTTAAAACTCAAATACAACAACATCTGTTGGTGGTTAAGCGATTCTACTGGGCTAGAGCAGTCAAGTGCAGAAAACTTATTTTTTCTACCAAGGGTTGTTTGTTAGTCTGCATTTTTGAACAGCATGCATTCCCATGTATTCGTCTAGTTTTTCACATATGGAATTAATAGCGAGGTATTTTTAGGTCTAACACTAGAAAAGGGTAGATCGCCTTGACAGCATTTGGCTGCAAGTCACAAATAACAGCAGTTAGCATGAGAGCATCAAACAAGAAAGTCAAGAGTAAGATACACAGCACCTTTAAACGGAGACTATTCGTTTAGTTTATTTCAATGTTTCGATGTGTTCTTTGGTTTGAAATACATTCATATTGGTTATCACTCAGTAGACCAGTATTAATTGTTTGAACAGTCTTGGTACTCCCTTGGTACTTGGTACTCCCTTAGCCCAAACAAGAACTGAAGTCTTTGATCAGACAACCCATACTGCAAAGGCAGCATTTTTGGTGGAAAACTTGGATAGGTGACCCCATTGGCTAATGTATTGGCTGAAGTGGGAGCAGTGGAGAAAATGCAATCCTGGAGTAGGACGGCAGCTGAAAATTGCCCCCTGGCAACCGCACTGCTTCCCCCTAAGTATTTGAGATGTGTTATTTTTGTGTGGAGAACAATAAACCACCTAGAAATTACGACCAAAAACCCTCCTGGCCTCCCTTACACTCCCTCGTTCCTGCTGGAAAGGAATGGCGTATGTGGTCACATGACCACATCCCCTGAAGTATAATTATATCCACAGACCCTCGTTTTCTCTGCAGTCGGAATTCCTTTCCATTACATCATCAGAATGTGAACTTTGACTTGTCCTTGGGCCTGATGTGCTCATGCTGTCTTCATCTGACAAATTTAGTCTCAGAGAGTTTTGTTTTATGATCTAGCTAACATCACTATTATTATTAGTTTTCAACTCATAGTCAGCTACTTAGTCAGTAGTAGATAATGTTCAGTTTAACAAGACTATGTTGTATTTGTAAGCAATGCCAGTGGATAAGGATTATATATGTGTCTGTTTTTAGGCTATTCTGAATAATGGCAGTGTTAAATGTATATACCCTAGAAATTCAAGTTTTGAGAGGTATGTGGTGGCACAGTAATAGGGGTCAGAGGCACTCTAGGGCCCCATAATACCTCAATATGGCCTTCTTTCTCCTACCTGTTTTAGAAGCAGCGCATCATAATTTCCAGGAGTCTGCTTAAGCCTGTGGCTAACCTCTCCAAGTCCTCCATGCTTTTTAAAACCCATTCCCCTTCCCATCTGTTTTGGGACATGCACACAGCCCTTCAAAGATTTGTAGAGCAGCTGGCACTTAAGTAAACTCAGCGTGGGGGGTATAGGTGCACTATTGTTTGAAGCTGTGGAATGCTGATTCAGGGATAGCTGCCCTGTTGGAGGTGATGTTTCAGTCCACTTCTTGCCCCACAGAGGAGCACCAAGCATGACATTAAAGTTTAACAGAGCTGAACGTATTTATTCCTGCACCACCAGGGCAGGAATGCAGCCCCCAGGGATTTAGCATCAGGCACTAGTACTATTGCAAGAACACAGCCTTAGCTTGCGCACCTGAGGCATGCCACACACGGTGCTGGGTTTATTTTGCCACTGGCCATTGCATCCTGCTTGGCCCACAGCAGAACGGACAGGTACACCACATCGTTAAAAACTGGCATGGTGTAGCGTTGAACCCTGGTGTGTGTGTGTGTGTGTGTGTGTGTGTGTGTGTGTGTGTGTGTGTGTGTGTGTGTGTGTGTGTGTATATATGTGTG
>JBBPDC010000156.1:16145744-16164798 GCA_037974485.1 Hemigrammopetersius urotaenia | reverse complement strand
GGTTGCAGGATGTGTGGCGCGTTATACACGAGTGTTGCCAACAGGGACGGTGTAGAGTGCCCTCTGGTGGACAAACGATACAACGCCAACACTCATGACATGGTGGAAGGGTGTTTCGTCCATTTTTATTTTATTTTTGAAATATTAATTTATCGGCCAATATAAATGCCGATACCGATAGTTTGGAAAATGACTAATATTGGCCGATAATATCGGCCTGCCGATATATTGGTCGGGCTCTAGTACAAACAGCTGCTGCTGCTTTTATTGAGAACAGCATATCACCAGATCTATAGATAATCACAATACCACACGACCACAATTATTTTGGCAGGCTACAATTATTTTTCAGGTGTCCAAGCCTATGTTTATGCAGCAATTAACAGCTCTAAGTAAGCTCAGAAAGACTACAAAAGTAGAGATTCAATATCACTTCCTATCTAAGCTATGCAATGACCTTAAAAGGTCAACACATACTTTGCTTCCACCATGCGTTGTAACTATAGTCTCAGAACCCCATGATAGTGATGGTGTGTGGGACAGTGTCCTTGCCCACTTTGCAAGAGTGCCTCCTATATTGCCTTTCCTAAAAGAAAACAAGGGCCTAACAATGCAGTATGCATATACAATATGTTCTGTGCACAACACAGACGCTTCACTTCACTTGGCTTGAGCGTGGTCTAGTGTGGTTTCCCTCAGCTGGCTATGCTCAATTCCCCCCTGTTTATGCTGCATAGGAAAAAAAAATGGAATCCTGCCTGTGGCAGGTGTCCCAATAACAAAACATAATTCAACTCGCCAGACAAGCTCGGCGGTATTAACTCCCACTCACTCAGGTTACTAAATTTGGACTCCTGCGTCAACCTCCATCTGCGAGAACAATTCTGGGCATTACTAACCCTCAGAAAAGCGATGATCCATAAATAAAACCGAGGAACAAAGACGAGACAGAGGGCGTACAATAGTCACCCTGAGAGAGAGGGGTCCAGCCGCGCGCAGAGAGGAAGGGGTGGTATTTATAGGGCTGGTGCGGCAATGTAGGACAGAACAGGGCAGGAAATGAAAAAAGAAAGCTACACACATTCCCTTCCCACAAGCGATTACTTCTCGAAGCAGGTTCCTAGAACTGGAGACACAGCCTAGAGGCAGGAAGGGCGAGTATTCAATGCTGCCATTATTAGTAAATGAGCCAGAACAGCTTGTTCTTCGCCCCTCATGTTTAATACGGTCCGCCTCTCCCTTGCAATATTTCAGAGGTCTTATTTATGTCGTTAATGTGATCTCTCTCTCTCTCTTTCTCTCCTGCTCACATCTCTTATGCGGTAATACAATGAGAAATGGGTATACTGGGATTTGACCAGGCAGGGAAGAGTAGAGGGAAATGCACTATATGGTCAAAAGTATGAGGACACCCCTCCTAATCATTAAGTTTCAGTCACATCAAACACCCAAAAGTCTGTAAAATCAAGCATATAGCCATGCAATCTTCATAGACAACCACAGGCCTTCTAGAGCTCCCCAAGTCAACTATAAGGGAGTCTAAGAGTCAACGAAGCACAAAATGTAACAAAATGAGTGTCGTGGCTCAGCACCCATGCATGAGCCTAAGATCACTAGGTGGAATGATGAGCGTCAACTGGAGTGGCTTTTTTGTGCAAAGATGTCCCAGAAGAGTGGAGCTACGAATCAACTCCATATCAATGCCCAGTGTAGTTGAAGAGGTTCAATTAATAGACACTTTTAATCATCTTAATGTATTGCCATAGCACCCTCATCTTAACAGCAGGCAGACAGTTATTTCACAAGATTCAGTCGGAAGACCCTCATTTATTACAGCCTACTGTCAGGTATGACTAACCCACTACATGGTGAAACTTTCAAGAAACTTTAGTTTTCTTTTTTGCTTGTCTTGCGCAATGTAAAGCCTACTGGAAATCACTTAGAACAGTTACAAGCCCATTTCAGCGCGTCTGCACTGTACAGGGCCGACAAGGGGTTCAAGGGTTTCTCCGTTCCCTTAGTCATTGATTTGATGCTCTCCGTCTTATCTTCGCAAAAGCACTTCTATGTTTGTTTATAGAGGAAAGTTGATGTGGAGACACTTGCCGATTTTTTTCTTGACAAACCAGACAACAATTGGACATTCATATCCGGCAGATAAATTGCCAATGCACTCTGAGTGGGCAAATTACCGGCCATTCCTTAGAACTGCTGGAAATATGCAATTCAATAACAGGGTATAGGGCTGCATTGCTGATTGAAAACTAACACTTGTAACATCTCCATGATGATGAAAAGTAAGCATAAATCTTGACACAATGTAGTCAGACAAGTACCGTTCTCCTGGCAACTGTCAAACCCAGATTCATCCATCAGGCTGCCAGATGGAGAAGCGTGATACATCACTCCAGAGAACGTGCCTCTACTGTTCTAGAGTCCAGCACTGAGCTTATATACCTGTGGCCATGGAAATGGTCAAATCATCGGTGTGCAAGAGCATTCATCAAAAGCAGACCATCCTCACCCCCCTTAGCTACTGATGCACTGCCTGGAAAGCTTTCAAGCCCTGGCATGTCAACCATTTTCAAATGGCATATTGCTTAATCTATGCCCCCCTTTCATGCCTTTATTTTAGGTAATGAGTAAAATGTAGTAATCTGAGCATCAGAAATATTAATCACAAAGCTGAGAGCTGGGGCATATTGTTTTAAGCCAAGTAATGCTCTGTAATTTTAGCTCCACGGGCTGAACAGTGACAGGATCTTCCAAGCCGGTTGAAATCTGCCAGCCAAAACATCCAGCCACTAATGAGGAAGCTGTGCACCAACATATAACAAAAGTGCCTAAACAATAACAGAGTAATAACATTAATATACTTGGCACCTTGAGCTACTTGTAATGTGAGTAAATGTGCAAAATTATGATGTCCAAATCTTTGGCCACCTCATGTCATTGCGCTTGATTACACAGCATATACGCCTCAGCTGGCTGGCCCAGTAACGTGGTAAAGTAAAGTGATGTGGCCCTTATAGCCATGTGTGAACACACCACTGCTCAGCACACAGTATGAACAGTGTGAAATATTTCTCTGTATTTAACCCGTTCACCCAAGTGAAGCAGGGGTCACCAGGCATTCTCCTCTGTCACTGTAAACAGGAAAGGATTGATGGTTCTGCATAGGTGGCACTGGGTAAAATGCGATGATCGCCTGCATCAAGTCAATGGAGACATTAGGCAGAAGCAGGTTCAGCAGCGGCCCATCAATCTGCCAGTCGGAGACCGCTACCACACTGCCAGTGCCACCACTAAAATCTTGTCACCATCAATCTACATCACTTTCACTTCCTGTCTTCTTACACCAGGAAGCAGGCAGCGTCAGAGCCGCCATCACTCCTTATGCGTAGGACTGAAACAGGGTTCATTCAAGCACAAACAGGAACACATGCAGGGCTGCTGCTGTGCAGGAAACTGAAGCTGCTGTATTAAACAGAGTGTAAGCCCGCGTCTGCCCACGGCACTCAGTCCCACTTCTCTCTGCCAAGCACTTACAGCTCAATCTCCCCCTTTCTCATGTTCCTTCTCTGGCTCTTTTACTCTCTCTGTCTCCTGCACGCTCTCTTTTTCTTGGCCCATCTCCCTCCTTTTGACTCAGAATAAGGTTTTATACACAAAACAATAGAGGAAGGCGATAAGGCAAAAACATATCACGTCTTCTAAAATCATTTTCACAATACACAGGGATTTGTTATTTTCACATGCCTGATTAGCTGAAACAGACAAAAACAAATACACAGACTGTTTCACTGAGAAAATCCAACCAAATCTATTATAAAAACAAGACAGGCTGTGTTCTTTAAAGGGCCTGCAGCACGGAAAACCAAAATGTTTTCTTTTTTTAAAGTTTGCTTTAAACAAGTTTTGAATTCCTTATTGTGGTGTCATTTATCCGCCTATTCAGCCTACAACAATTAGGTCCCACCCAGTCCTGCTGAACTTTCAACTTTTATACAATGATGCAGTATGACTTTAGCGGTCTCTCTAGCACTTTCTCTTGAAAGCAGCACAGCTTCTGATCTCACAATTTCTTGGCTTACATGCCAAGGCCGGCCCAGCCATCACCAGCCAACAAAGCACATGAGAACTCCTGCTGGTAATTACACAATTTGTAGCAACTGCGTGTGTGTCTTTGTGAAATCAGATGGCTGTGCTGTGGTTTATTTTAGAAAACTGTACTTTTAACCTTTTAGCTACATTTATATGTTTAGTGGTTGACGGATGATGGCAAAAATTACACAGAATAATCCACTGAATACATTACTTTCCCTGCCTTCATTTGATAAGCAGCAACTTTCATCTGTGAGAGAGAGAAGAGTAATCCACTCTCGCTTCAGATCTGAAAAGTCCGCAGATGTCTCGGTCATCCTCCCACTGTGAGAAGACAACTCAACACAGCGGGCCTGAAAGGACATGTGATTGTTTAAGAAGCCGTTGCTGAGAAAAGGAAATAAACAAAAAAGAACAACATTCACACTAGAACACTAAAACACACTAGAACTATACATCGAGCAGTGTAACTTTCAAATTAGTTAATTCATTTTTAAAGGACCTAGTTTTCACTAGAAACAAGTGGATGGCTGGTCTCTGGTCTTTTGCACAGTACTGTATGAAATATATGAGCTACTTGTGGAAAGTTCCCTTCCTCTCTCACTCTTCCTCTATGCTTTTCTCTCTTTGAGCTGTTGGGCAATGAGGACAATAGCAGGCACCCTCTCATGCAAATGTGAAAGAGCAGATCTGCCCTGAGGGTGAACAGATTGAGCTAAGACACGCAAGAGCTTATCTATATGTTTAACTGGGGGTGTGGGTTGTGTTAGCTTTTGGTTTGTCAGCCTTGAACAATGCCGACACACTGAAATGGGCTTCGGTGCCACACTTCTCTGGGTGACATCATGTGCTATGGCAGTTTCCTCTTTCCTGCCATTCCTCTGGGAGACCACAGAGATTACATTCGCTGAGACAGCGCCTGCAAACAAGCACAGACACTGGTCCACCTTCTTCTAAACATCCATTTAGTTCAGTGCAGAAGTCGAAAGCTTTTACCCATCAACAGAATAATGTGCTCACAATTTCTAACCACATTCTACTGTTTTGACCCATATAATTGAAAACCAAAATTTGCTTGGTGCAGAACGTAAACACTGTTAATGTTTTAAAAGATACTATTCACTCTAGTGGATTTTGGTCCTTGTGACTTCATGAAAACTCATTATATAGAACAATCTATTCAGCCTTCAGATGTTTTGAGGTACAGCAGTGGTAGCCAATCAGTACCAAGATCCTTTACATAAATCAGTATAAAAGGCAACAGAGGCTGCTTAAATGTAAAGAATGAAGAGAGGTTGAGAAATGATCATGTAAAAATTATGACTGTTCTTTGTACCAGAACAGTCATAGGTCATAGGTGAAATCCACAGGGAAAAATAAAATGTAAGAGTTTCTCTTTTTGTGGATGCTGTGGATGCAGAGAAACCAGTGCAGGGTTTCTGGTAATATTAAACAATCGTTTTCAGTCCCAGTTCTGGGGAACTGCACTGGCAGTTTAATGGTATTTAACTGTGTTTTTTATTCAGTTCTGAGACACTGCAATGGTACTGATGGTACAAAACAGTGTTTTAAGTCCCACTTCTGGAACTATTTTGCAATATCCAACAATCCCCTGTTTAACAACAAACCGCTTTAACATGTTGCTCAGCACATTCAGTTCACAAATGGCTTGATAACAACTGATAAATAGTTGACTTAACACAAAACAAACATTGCACGTGTCTAAGAATTGTGACTGCTCTGTTCTCTGATGGCATGTACGACGACTGCAACTCAATCTGTTGTCCTTGTTTCAGTGTGATTTGGTCTGTTATCACTGTGATAAAACAAATAGTCTCAAGTTTCTTCACTTCCCACAGTGATCTCGCAGATCTCACTTCAAACTTGCTGCTTAATCCGCCCTCACAATCATTTCACACACACTACCTCAGTGTGGTGCAAGCAATAAGTGAGGAAGTGCATCCCAGGAGGTGACATGAGCTATTAAATAATATTAGAGTTTAGAAATTGTGCACTAAAATATGTTCCCTAAAATTGTTCCCTTTTTTTCTTAACCCATTGCCTGGAAGTGCTAAAACATTTGCATACAGCTGTATATCAATAGAGCAGATTTAAAGTAGAACACCATCTGATTTAATCAACTGTAGCTCTGACTGAGCAAAACTTACTACAAGTAATACTGGAAATGATAAAAGACATAGAAATGCATCAAAATAGCAATAATGCACAACAGTTCATCTGACAGCTTCTGATTAATTATATTTGATGTATCTCGACCGACTAGAAATAGTAAAGAAAACACAGAAACGTACATAAATTCCTGTAAGTGACACACGCAGCATGAACAGCAAAAAATTATTTCTCTGTATTCAACCCATTCACCCAAGTGAAGCAGTGGGCAGCTAACGACACAACACCCAGGGAGCAGTGTGTGGGGGCAGCACTTTGATCAGGGGTGCCTCAGCGGTGCCACTAGTAGTCCTGGGATTTGAACCCACAACCTTCTGATCACGGGGCAACTCCCTAAACACTAGACCAGCAGTTGCCCTATTAATTTGTATTTAATGTAACCAGCGTTGAAACACTTATTGCCAAGTTAATCAGCATTTAGAAAACCTTCACAGGTGTCTAAGACTTTTGCACGGCAGTGTGCTTATACACGTGTAATGACCTCATTTCATTTGCAGTCCCCTGCACCTAACTTTATATGTTGCCATGGTGAGCACAGCTGTGTGGCAGAGTCACGAGAGCGTGTGAGGGAACAGATCCAACTAGCCCAGTAGTTTCTGGCATGCCTCAGCCTGCCCTGGCCATCCCAGTGTCCCGATGCAGGAATCTTACACAACAGCTTGTGGAATGCTCTGAATTTTCTCAAGAGAAGAAGTCAGACAGGAAAAATGTTCTTGCCCTAATTCTCCTATATTCGGTAAACAGCTTTCATTTGGATCTTCTATTCTGGACACAGGCTCTTGGTTTTGTTTGTCAGTGTCTGTATGTGCTGGGACCAGAACCGAACTGTACTGATTTTTATTTGTTGGTAACTGCATAGTATGAATTGCTGGGCACTACAAATTAATAAAAAATTAATTGAAGAAATGGAAATGTGGTTTCTGACTGGTAAGTGTTTACAATCTCGTGTAACACTCTCTTTGGTTTGAAGAGTGGAACAAATTAAAACAAGGGTGTAAGGCCACTGCAGGGTTTACTATAATATACACTGTATATTAGTGCAGAGTCCCTATAGATCTCACAAAGCAGGGCTTCTCTAAAGAAGAATTCTACTATTTTTCTATCTGCCTCCATATTTCAGTGGTTGAGACTGGTCTGATGTGAAATGGTTCATCAAAGAGTGTTTATAAGCAATGTGGATAGTGGTAAAATAGTGGTAAATCTGAAGAAGGTGGACACAACTCTTCTTTTGTCTTATTTTGTCTTCCCTATACACACTATGAAAATACATTTCACACCAAAACCATTGAAAAATAATGCTTTGTTTCATAAACAATTCACATGTAATTATATTCTATGAAGGAGCGAGGAACTAAACTTCTTCGATGCCACTTTGAACTGCTATCCATTTAATCCAATTTGGACATTCAGGAAAAACCAGTAATTCTCCTTTAAATGGATTCTTGCACTCTTACACACCATGAAATACCAATGTGACATATATATGAAATATATGACACTACTGTCAAAGTTGGCTGTTCCAGTGTGTTTTACTGTGTGTGTGTGTGTGTGTGTGTGTGTGTGTGTGTGTGTGTGTGTGTGTTAAGTGTCTTTTATAGCAGAATGCTGCTAGATGACAGATTGTGGGCACAGAGTGAAACCCTGTTATCACCTGAAGGGGGAAGAGAATGAAAATCTGTCAGCTCACAACTTCACACTCCAAACCTGAAGCCCTGCTTTTGCCCTTTCCTTTTCAGCAAACTATAAATGTCTGCAGGGTGTATTAGTTTGCATGCATGTGTGCATTCCTTCTCTTCACTTACTGTACTGCATGACTTCAGATAAATAAACAACCTTAAAACAGGGTGGGATGGAGGAGGCTCTGTTAGGTCATCATTGTCTACAAGCCAGCAGATACAGAAACCTCAGTTTAATGTGATTGCACAATCTGGAGTCACAGCACCAGGTGGACCTGGAGGCAGGCTGATAACAACTTAAGCCAATTGTCCACACAATATTTTAACAGCGGATTCAAACTCATCCTGGCCGGCTGGGCTTTTATCATTAGTTGATATTGTCTTTAATGCTCTGTAAATTTTATCCAAGTGTGAATGTTTGAGTATTTGCCAGGTCTTTTCAGAAATATTCACTTAACATTGCTTGTTGAGTCCATATGTCCAGATCATTAACAATTTTCCCGAGAAAAAGGTTACTGGGCAAAATAAAAGTTTTCCATAGTTCCTGGCCTAACCACATGGTACTTTTGCTTACTTTCAGTTGAGGTCACTGCACCTAACTAGACTAGACCTAATGTAGCGCATGTTTTCAAGCTTAAAAGCTTTTCTGGCTAAAGCTTCAGCCTGAAGGCTGTCAAGGCCTCGATCCATTAAAGGGAGACACCTTTTTAAATTGGGTTATATTTTGGGTTTAGTACATTGTTTGTATTTAAAATCATATTTGGCAGGGGTCCCCAGTGGCATGACTAAGCATTGGCCCACCCTGAGATCAGGACCTCCATTAGGAGCTCTGAGACGACCATGCTTCAGTCTAGCAATGGGACCTAATGGCTTTGACTCTGGTAATACTTGTAGCTTAAGCTAACAATTTAGCAAATTCTTTCCTAGTCTAGTTGAAAATAAAGTCATCAAAAAGTACAGTTTTGTTTTTAGAAAGATGACACACTAAAGTTTACAGGGAAGCCGATACCAGCTAGTCTCAGCTAGTGTTTTATTCATATTTTCACCCTCGTCTGTTTTGTATTTACACAGGTTTTTGAGCAACTGAAGACAAAAGAGCAGACGGTCATCAAGATTGTTTCACCGCTAGTAGTAAAGCAAACTTACCATGCTATGAGTTAACACTTAAAGGAAAAAAAACTGCATTTATTCTCAATAAACGTAGAATTTAATACGAGGCTGTGCACAGAACAGTATATTGTTTCACAATAAGGTAAACTAGTTAGTCCAGTAAGGTGCTTTAGTGCATGGTTATGAAGGGTCCAGTTGTCACACTCACACAAGTGGAACATGAACTTAAAGTGATCCGTTGAATTCTGCTTGAGTTGGTTCTTGTTTCTGATTGTGCAGGGGATAAATAGCTTGTGGGTGGGACTTGTTCAAAACTAATTAAGTTATAACAATAAAACAAACATTTTAGTATGTGTATATATACATGCTATACGAACAGATTCTGTAGGAATGATGCTTATGTTGTATTTTGTAGGCACAGCAGTACCCACGAACATACTTGTGGAACACCGGTCTAAGGAGTGCCCAGACTTGAGTGGGTGCTGTCTCAGATGTCAGAATCTGACTGATAAATTCCCCATTATCAGTCAGATTCCACTCATCTTTAGAACACACTCATACTGCACCATTATATCAGTCCCAATTAATCATTTTCACTCCGCTCAAACACAATGTTTCCAGCATGTTACCTTGGAACTCTTGATGGCTGGAAATGAGAAGATAGAGCAAACCTTGAGGAGTCACTTTTGACAGTGACTCCTCTCCTACGCTCCTCCTCCCTTCCCTCCGCTCACTCTCTTCACTGGTCATCTTCTGTCCTTCTGTTCCCTCCTCACATCTCTTCCTCCTACCCTTGGCTTTCTCATAACTCTTCTGCACTTACAACACATCCGAAAGTTCACTTCTAATACCACTGCGTGACATTTCTCACACATTCTCTGACCTTTTGTGAGCCTGTGGGTGGATTGGAGAAGGTGGGGGGGGCTGTCCCACCGTGGCATCTTCATAATCCCTTTTCTTTTTCATCACTCTGGTCTCATTTCTGTAATTTAATGTGGCCTATTCAGCTATTTTCAAACCTGTTTTGCAAGTTATATAATATATAGAGCCATAAAGAGCCACAGAGAGCTGTACTGCTGTCTTGTGTTTTCCTTGACTGAAACATAACTGAAAACAGAATAACTCCCAGGCAAATCCTGCACAACTTAAAATGAGCAAGCGTGCAATTGTGCCCTTGTGGACTATAAGCAACGAGCCGTTGTCACTGCTGATTAGCCGCTCAACCAGGGCAGACAATTAAAAACGTCTACATAATGGTGCATTGTTTCAGAAGGCGCATTGTCATATAATAGCTTCAGTGGTGAAAGCAAAAACTGGTCTGCCAACTGCACTAATCGCTGCTTGTAATACAGCACTCGTGATTTTTGAACCAGGCTAGAATACTTTGTGTCCATAGGGATTGAATGTATAATGATCAACAGCATGTGGAAAAAGGAGGAGAGGGGCTCCACTTAATTTTGGCATGGGAAAAAGCTGGAAAGAAGCTATAAGCTTCACAGGGCTCCAGCCATAATTGTAGGAAAAACTGAGATCCAATGGGTCTTAACTGAATCACTTTCAGCACGAAGAAACCCTTCGCACATCATCTGGACAGAGAATTCTGCGGCTGAATACTGGCAAGGTTTGTACTTGGATGGGTTCTAATAGATGTAGAATATTCTAAGCCCCAGTGAAGATCTTCATGAAGCCCAGGAAGCTCTTGCTGAACTGTCCCAGGGCCTGAGTCAACTCACAGATTGCACCAAATACTATGCAGTTGTGTACAGCAGCACTGTTGGTTAATGCCTGACTCACATTACACTGAATGTTACGCTAGTCAACGACAAAGCATTTGGGTGAAACATGTGAGGCCTAATTTACCAAAAAAGAAAACGTCACAAGTGGTACAAGTTTGACCACAAGTCATATGGCAAATGAGTGAATTACGCAGTCATTCAGCCAGAGTTATTACTGGGCCTTCACCAAAGGCAGTGAATACAATAACACTGGATTTGCAGTGCCACATTGCTTGACTGCTCATTTTAATATTCTGTTTATCAGGGTGGAGAATTAAGGGCATGAGTCCAGCACAGTTCAGTGATTTTAATGCTCTAATACTCCAGCCTTGCTAGTAACCGATTAGCTAAATCAGGTATGTTTGAGCAGGAAAGTCATCAAGCTTTGCAGGAATCTGGACCTCCAGGAAAAGCATCCCCCACCCACTCTGACCTCTCACTATTCAGCTTTGCCCTTTATTTTACACCAGAACAATCAGAAAAGTCAAGTACAACACCTAACAAATGTCAGTTCCTATGCGATGGACACTAAATACTTTTAGAAGTTCCAGTGAAATTCAATGGGGAACTCAACTCAAGCTGGTTTATGGCAGTTTCTTTGGAGTAACAGAAAATGTGCTGTGCTTTTAAATGTGCTTTTCAGCAGGCTTTTGGGGAATTCCTCAGCTTTGAAACATGCATAAAATCCTAACTGGGGATTACTTCAAAAAGCAACACATTAAAGGGACCAAAATTCAAACAAACACATTTATAGTGGTTTGATGTGATATATTTTTGATTTTAGAAAAATCACTCAGCAGAGATTGGAACAATGGGTCCCAATGTCTATAATGCAAAAGTAGTCAATTACTTACTACTTTGACATTTTTAGAGGTATTAATTCTTGGCAAGTCCCTTATCCAAATATTTCACTTTGTACATGTACTTGTTTACATCTTAACAACTTAACCGTGCAGAAATTTGTGAAATTTATTGGAAATCCCTTTAAGTAAAAGCTAGAGGGTTATCCAGTATCCATGGTCTGTCTTCCTATTGAGCAGACCTGATGTTTGGCTTATATTATCCGGCTAACAGTCAAAACCCAGCTACATTTTGGAGTCAGGATGCAGCTGGTCTTACCTGGTTTTAAGTAAGTAGGTTTGAATACCATTTGAATACTAGGCACAGTACACTGTGTGAAATAGTTCTCTGCGTTTAAATCATTCATCAAGGGAAGCAATGGGAAGCCAGGAGCGCAGAGACCATTGTGTAGGGATGGTACCTTGCTCAAGGGTACCTCAGTGGTGTCACTGGCAGAGGGATCGAAACCACGACCTGATCGCAGGAGCAGCTCCCTAACAACTAGGTTGCTGTAACTGAGTGTGTAAGAACAGGCATGTTTCTTAAGCTTCGCTGTTAAGCTAAGTGTGGTGCCCAGGAAGCAAGCAGGCAGGCAGGCAGGTAGAGGCTGCAGGGTGAGGTGGGTAAACCTACCTGCATTGTAAAAGCGATCGAGCACGGAAGTCTCGCCGAAGTCCAGCTTTCCGAAGAGCACGATTTCCAGCCTGCTGCCCACGGCTTCGCATGCGTCCCGCAGGCACTGCAGGGCCATGCTCTCGGGGCCCGTCTCCGAGTTCAAAACGTAGGACACGCTCGCCGGGCGGTTCTTACATTTACCGGCCGCCAGCAGCCCGAGCCCGGACCCAAGCCCACTCTCCCCGGGGCAACCAGAAGGAGCTGATCCCCCTGCCACACCTCCCGCCGCCGCCGGGTCGTGCCAGAACGTGCCGGCGGCGGGAACGGCCGGGCGAGAGCCCTCCATCTCCGGAACCGACAGAGAGACCCCCTCCGCCTCAGAGCTCATCCTCTCCGGGTCTCAGCACTGACACAAGAGAACGAGGGGGAAAACAACAAAAAAGTAAACACTCCTCAGGTGTGCAGGCGCTCCTTTAAACCACCTGACATTCCTCCGTTCGTGGAAAAGCAAACGCACACACAAAAAAGAAAACTGTCAGAAAAGTCACCTTACTTTAAACATCTCCACTACGCACAGAATGTCACTGAAAGTGTAGTAAAAGTGGGTTTAGTGCATCTAAAAGCGTCCTCCGGGTTTGTTGTTGCTGTCACGACCACGCGCTTTAAAACCGGGGGATCCCGCAGCGCTCCAGCTCGGGAACCCCGCGCGCCTCTCCTTGCACGACCACCACTGCGACCACCGCACCGAGCTGAAGCTCCCGCACGAAGCAACAGTGAGGAGGAGGAAGTCCTCGGTCTGTGGAGCTCGAGATCATCCTCTCGAGGTAAGCTCGAAGGATCCAGCGCGAGGCTGCACGAGTCACCTCATCGCGTCAGGAAAACAAAAACGAAAACAACGCGCTTCGGTCGCACGGGTGGACCCTGCCCTGTGTGTTATCTGTCTCACACACACGCACATACACACACAGCAGCACTCATGCGAAACCGGGGCGGGTCCTGGGCGTGTCTGTTAGTGTACAGGGAACTCCTCTTAAAGACACAGGCCATTAAAACTGCAGTGAGAGAGGTCAGGGTCAACTCTCCAGAGACATTCTTTCATTCATTTTCTGTAATCACTTAATCCTTTCTAGGAACACTGTTACCCACAGCCTATCCTAGAGCAAACAGGCACGAGGCAGGAACTCACATTGGGCGTGACACCAGCTCACCACAGGCCACACACACACACCATTTGCTCATGCACTTACACCATCCGCCAACTTAGAATCCCCAATTCACAATGACGCGCAGGTCTTTGGACTGTGGGAGAAACCAGAGACACCGGAGGAAACCTACGCCACCACGAGGAGAACATGCAAACCTCACACACACAAGACCAGGACCTGGATTCAAACATCCAACCCTGTAGGTGTGAGGCAACAGTGCTACCCACTGCAACCACGTGGGGCCATCTCCTGGGACATGACTCACTTTATGGTCTGTTTTTCAGTTTACTGAGAAATCCTAGAGGTCTGGGGTCTGGTTCAGCTTAAGACATTGTTTCATAGATATACAGGAGCCGTGCAGCACCTAAACCACACGGTAGTTGCAGCATGGTTTTTCTTTTTTATAGTATCACATGAATTTTTTTAATGTTTCTCCTAGTTTAGCCATGCAATGAATACCCAACTCAGCTAACTTGCTAGTGATGTCCTGGTACACCTTCGCATTTCTCTCAGCATCCAACTAATAATCAATTCATGAAGATTCAGGCCTGGGAACAAGATGATGGAACGATTATCTCAGTCTCAAGCCTTACAAAGTCATTCCCACTACTTAGTTTTTCCCACAAACTAATTCATCAATCTATTTTCAGAGCCATTCATCCAGCAGGTATAGGGTGAAAGCTGGAGAAACAGCCTTGTTTGCATGCCAGGCAACCAACTGCAGGTTACAGAGACAAACACACTCATACCTAGAGACAATCTGGCATCTCCAGTTCACCCAACATGCCTTTGGACTGTGGGAGGACACCAGAGTTTCCAGCAAAAATCAACACAGACATGAGGACACTGAGAGCATGCAGGAGGCGTCATCTGGGACTCAAACCCAGAACCTTCTCACTGTGAGGTGATGGTGTTATCCTCTAAAACACAACATAACCATCACTTACAGTTACTAGAGGCACAGAGGAGAAACAGATGTCATCAGCTGGGCTGCATAACAGGACATTTTCACATTGCATCAAGCACTGGAACCTCCAGCAGAAAAATAGAACAGGGATTTTTTTCCACTGCCCACCAGCCAAGTACCAAGACCAGATTCTGTTTTTTAGTTTTTGGTACCTCCTCAAGATCCAGGTACCAAAAGAACATAATGAGGTTCGAGGATTTGGTAATACAGCAGTAGATCTGTATGTCTGAATATGTGTAACTGTGGACATTTGTGTCAGCATATTTCCTGTCAGTGCAGATAGTGTTACATTACAATAAGCAAGATATGTGTCAACACTCCCATAGAAAAAAAAACATTTTTGTAAATGGAGACATTTTTGTGAGCAGAAGGGTGTAATGTTTCATATCAGGCAGTATGTTAAGATAATTAGCTTATTAGGCAAATTAGAGGCTTTATAGCAACATGCAGTGATTAAAAACAATTCATTTGTTAATCTATGTTGAGTGATTTATTTTAATTGGTCTTTTTGGCAAACTTGGACTTCGCTGAAATCACTATATGTTTTCTTATTACTACAATTACTATTATTCCGATGAAATCATAGAAATGTCTCATTTGGAGTAAAGGCAAACACTATTGACCCCTTCCTCCACTTCCGTCTCTCCAACCACATCACTGTTATGCAAAAGCCAGCGCACAGACCAATGGTAAAAGCCACTAAACCGGTTTAGAAACAGACCTGAGGGTCCCACCCCTGCACTCTAGGACTGTTTCGACACCAATAACTGGGCCATGTTCAAGCAAGCAGCTGCAAAAGGCTAGCAAACCGACGTACCGGAGTACGCTGAGACTTTGACAGTGTACATCACCAACTGCACTGACAGCACGACTAAAACCGTCACCACTCTGGCCAATCAGAGGCCATGGCTGACAGCAGGATCACAGACTGGCCTGGAGTGCTGCCTTCAGAGCTTTTGAACTGAGAACTTCCACAGCCAACCTGTCCTGTGGCATCAGGAACGCCAAGCGTCTGTGCACCAACAAGATAATCCAGCATTTCAAACACAGCAGAGACACACAGAGCCTTTCTACAGAACGAATTTAAAGACTCATTTAAATGTTTGGAAGCCGTTAAAACACCTTAACTATGGGCTTCACCTGTGAAGTGACTAGGTTCTATGGATTTCCTCAGCCAGCAGGATCAAATGTATCTACATGGCAAAGCTGCTGGACCACATACTTGGTGGTGGTGGTGGTGGTGGTGGTGTGTGTTTGTGTGGGTGTGAAGAACAGCACAAGTGTGTCCTCACTGACATCTTCAACAGCTCCTTTAGTGAGACCGTTTTGCCCACATGCTTCAAAACCACCACCATCATACCTGTGTCAAAGACACCCCACCCCCTCCCACTTCAATAACTACCACCCTGTTGTACTGATGTCACCATGAAGTATTTTGAGAAGCTAGTCATGAAATCATAAAATCATTCAGTTTTTATATAATGTAAGTGGGCTTACTGACCGTGTAATCTCTTCTGCCCTCCTCTTAGACCTTACCCACCTGAATCTAAAAGGCTTAGAGGTGAAAACACTGTTTATAGATTTCAGTTCAGCATTCAGCACTGTCACCCCTCAGGAAATGAGAACGAAACAGGACTTTCTGGGCCTCATTCAGCTCATTCTGTAACCGGATACACAATTTTCTCACTGGAGACAGTGTCAGTCAGAGTCAGCAAGGATCTGCAATTATACATCAAGGGCCTCCACACTGAGCACAGGTGCCCTGCTAGGATGTGTCTTCAGTCCCCTACTCTTCACTCTGCTCATTCATGACTTGTTACCAAATTACAGTTCATGGTAATTACTTCAAGCAACTATGGTGTGTCTCACCATAAGCAATGATGATATCAACTATGGGAAAGAGGGGAACCAGGTGGCCATGTGCTGCAATTATTGCCTAAACATGGTGAAAATAAAGGTTGACTGTAACTGACTTCTGGAGAGCCCACATCCAACAATCCCACAGACCCCCCCTCAACAGAAGAACACACTGTTGTGGAGTGTATGAACAGCAGCAAGTTCATGGATGTGTGCGTCCCCAAGGACTTTTCCTGAACTAAGAGCACTGCATCAGAGCATCCATCGTGTGCTCTTTCTACCGAGGCATCATTGAGAGCTTTGTGTCTTGCTGCAAGACATTGCAGCACATAGTGAACATGGTTGGGAAGATCACTGGTGCCTCAATCCCCTCCCTCCTGGACACTTACCGCACTGGCAGCAAGCATTGTGAGTGACCCCTCTGATCCATCTCATAGACTCTTCAGTTTCATGCCATCTGAGCCTTATCCACCAGACTGGGTAGCAGCTTCATCTTTCAGGCTGTCAGGATGCTGAACTCTCCCCACCTTTGCCTCCAAGAAGTCTGGACTGTGACTCATTAATCCTACACCTTTATATCTAGCAACACCAGCCACTTTTTTTCATCATATTACAGTATTTATATTGTTGCATTAAATTGCCATATTTATATAATCTGGGTTTTTTTTATCTTATTTTTTTTGTTGTTGTTAAAGGCAGCATTTGGCTGATGCTCTTATCTGGATCAATTTATAATCATTAGTTACTGGGACAGTCCCCCTGGAGCAACCAAGGGTTAAGTCTCTTGATGAAGGACACAATGGTGGATAGTGTCTACCATTGTGGTCTTCAGGTTCCCAGGCAAGTGTTTTACCCACTAGGCTGCTACCACTCTGCATTCTTGGTGTTTTAGTACTGGAATGGTACTTTTATTACTAGTATGAACACTTGTGCACTAGTGCACAATTTGAGGCACAGAATGACACAGCAGCAAGGAAGACCACCATGCCCCACAGCGACCAGGTCCTCTGTTTGACCATGGCTGATCTGCTTAGAGTCAACCCACAGAGGCTGTCGGACCAGACAATATTTCTATTTGTGTGAGCATACAAGCTGGCAGATGTCCTCACAGACGTTGTAAATATCTCTCTGAGCACCATAGTCATTCCAGTGGGCTTCAAAGCCAACACTGCCGTCCCTGTGCCAAAAAAGACGTCAGTGTCGTGCCTCAATGACTGTGATCCCATCGCACTCACACCAAACAAGTGTTCAAGTGGCTCATAAATTCACAGCTGCACCCCTTACTGGAGCCTCTGTAGTTTATGTATTCATCCTACTAGCCTAATGGGCGATGCCATTACCACCACCTTCACCTGACCTTCACCTACCTGCACAAACAGGACACTTATGTGAGTGTGCTGTTCAAAGAGTGTGCACCATAATTTCTCTGCATCTGACTGGGAAGCTGAGAATGCTGGGCCTGAACACCTCCCTCTGCAGCTGGATCCTAGGCTTCAGTCAATCAGGATCGAGAGCAACATCACCAGCACCACCACCCTGAGCACAGGGCCCTCACTCGGCTGGGTACTCAGTCCTCTGCTGTTCACAGAGCTGACCCATGATTGTGCAGCAATGCACAGCTGAAACCACATCAGCAAGTTGATGACACGAGTGTGGTGGGATGGATTATTCATTTCTGTCTACTTCTATATTTGTAGTTTCAACTACCATTCTATCATAGGTGAACACACTCCGAACACACTACACACAGTGTAAACAGCATGAAATTCTTCATTTCTCTTCAACCCATTCACCAAGTGAACCAGTGGGCAGCCAGGAACACAGCACCTGGGGAGCAGAGTGTGGGCGCGGGACCCTGCTCAAGGGTACCTCAGAGATGCCTCTAGCTATCCTGGGATTCAAACCCATGACCTTCTGATCGCAGCGTCAATACCATAACCACTAGGCCACCAGCCAAATATCATCTTATCCTGTTGAATCGTTGCTCTTGTGTTTTTCTTTGACTCTAACATTGACCAGTTTGTCCACAACTTATTAATGTCTTTGTTTGTCCAGTTCTTACTTAATGCATTAGCTGATTGAGCTGATACCACACAAATAAATGCCACTAAATACTAATCAATGCTGCTGTATGACAATTATTAATTAAGTCTTGCTAATTAGTCTTGACAGCTTTTGACTTCAAACAATGAACGCTGGACTGAACAGTCTTGGGCAGAAAGCACAATGGATAACACTTTCCCGACATGTAGAAAATTACAGTACAGTTCCTGGGCACGAGAATGAAAGTCAGCAATTATCAAAAGAATTTGAATACTTGTAAACAATGTGGCCAAATACAACAAATGTGCTTTAAAATGTGATTTTTAACGTTTTTTCAGTTAAAATTGGACAAATTGATTTGAAACTTATAACAATCCTGTCTTTTCTCTCATCCTTTGCTTCATGCTGTCCTATCATACCTGTCTCTGTTTATGTGTACACATACTTTTCTTTAGGTCCTGAACTCCCTGTCACACCTGTACCTACTTTCATGTTTGTGTTGGTCAACCGTGACTTTCCTTTGTGTTTACCCGTCACATACCCCTTGTATATACATACGTTGGCATTTTCTGAATTTCACATTAATTGCCCATACAGTGGTGTGAAAAACTATTTGCCCCTTCCTGATTTCTTATTCTTTTGCATGTTTGTCACACAAAATGTTTCTGATCA
>JBBPDC010000156.1:16095942-16144432 GCA_037974485.1 Hemigrammopetersius urotaenia | reverse complement strand
TGAACAATGAGCAAAATGTACAGTTTAGTTTTCTACTATTATCTACTATTAAAATATATATATATATATACAGTTTAATTATCTACTATTAACTACTATTAAAAAAATATACAGTTTAATTATCTGCTATAATCATACTTACAGTGCAATACTAGTCATTCTGGAAGGTTTACATAGTGTCTCCACTATACAGTTACATACACTACCCCTACAGTTGTCTTTTTATTCAGTTGTCAATTGCCTATTGTCTCCATACTCTGCTGAATGTTGCCATATGTTGCACTGAGGTCCATAGAGAAACATTGTCTCATCACACTATGTATGTATTCATAGCCTCTGATGACAACTGACAACTGAACCTTGAACTTTATGATGAGCTGATGTGAAGAATCTGGCTACTTTATAATACTTAAACTCCAACATTTTTGTCAGAGCTGGATGAGCCCCCGCGTAGCGATGCTGGGGAGGACGTGGTGGTCCAGCTGCCCACAGACTGGGCCATACTGGACGGCAGAGACAGCATCGATGACCACGGCATCATGCGCTACGAATGGGCGCTCGTTAAAGGAGATCCTTCCGTCAACATGAAGGTAAATATTCAAAGGGTGCACAATTAACCCCCCTTTAGTACACTGTAGGGAATCTCTGTCTGGGTAACAATAGCCAATTGTGATGACACAATCTTGAGCACAATTTGCATTGTTGCATAATCTACCAATCAGAATAGAGCTGGAAAGTGGGAGAAATATGGTGCACGATATGAATGTGTTGTTGTTGACGTGCGGGTCATTTACCGATGTAATTGATGTAGATTTCATAAATAACAGAATGTCCATTATCTGTGATAGACTGGTATATCATAGTTAGTTCTGTCTTTACAGTGTTATTGCCTTGAAACTTTCAGTATTTTTCAGTAATGGCATTCTAGCCAAAACCCTCTATCACTCTTCAAGTTGTAGTGATGATAATAGAGTGTCATGCAGTGATTGTAAAGTATCACCCTATCACCCTTATTCTTTTTTTCTTGGCCTAATTAGTTAAAACAACGCAAACCATTTAACACACACATTTTGCCTTAAAGATAATTTCAGCAGGATGTATGCCTGTTATTTTTCATTTTTAAAACTTTATTTTGTTTCTATCCTTACCGATCTCCCTTTCCTTTTTTTTCTCCCCTTCCTTCCTTTTCCACTTTTCTTCCATCTTCCCTTTTCATTTCTTTATTCTTTCTTTCATTTCTTTCTTTTTTTCGTCCTTCGGTCCTCTGCTTTCCTTTATTCCTTCCCGTCTTTGTTTTTGGTGTACTAATTTTTTTCTTTTCTACTTTCTTTTTTCTATACCAATATATTACCTTTAAAAACCTTTTTACTTTAGTATTTTATTATTTTATGGTATTTTCTTTCCTTGCGAGTACTGTATTGCCTTCAGAATCACAAAAATGCCGCCTCAAAATTAGAAAAGAATGCAAAACCAAAACATTTTCCTGAACTTTTGCATCAGTCTGTACCTTTAATCAGTTGTGTTCAAACCTTTGACGTTGCCTGTAGGTGCTCTGTGTGTTAAAGCTAGAGAGTTATTACTAGTGAGACGGAGGAAGCCTGGCCTCTGATCCAATGTTCCTTCACTAAATGCAGATGATCCATTCCTTTAACCTGATGAGCCCATCATATTCTGATGAGCACAAAGAGAGTAAACTGGTGGTTATATTTGCTGGTAGACATTATCTGCAACTAAATTAGTGGGTAACACAAGAAACTCACAGTCACACAGACATCAGCGACATTGCCTCCTTGCTTCCTTACCCACCCCCACCCCCGCAAAAAACGGAGTAATTGAATTTGTGTGGGAGAGAGAGCGGGTTTTCCTGTCCACCTGCTCAGCAGAACAATAAAGGTATTGTTGGATTTTCTGTGTGGTCACATGCACAGCAGCTATCAGGTCTGAACACACTCTGAGCCAGATGTATGTAAAAGTGCGGATGCAAAGCTTTATGTGTCTTAATGCAACCACAGTATCTAACAATAGTGTATATAAAATGAATGTTTAATTTATTAAGGAGCCAGCTAACCCCACACACAACCACCTACTTATGGCTTGCATGTGAAACGCAGGATTTAAAAGGCCTGGTGAAATGGTGGAGCTGTTACCAAAATCAAGGAAAATGAGAAAATGAACATTCAGTGACAGAGAGATAGTGGTGTTAAGTTACTACCCGCCAAATGTGGATGTATTATTTCAGTGCATGTTTTGAGGCTTGTGTCTCTGTCTTACTGCTGTATCTGCTCCTATTGTTAAAGGACTTTTTTCCACTAATGCAATTTCAAGGTATTTTAAGACAAATTCAAGGCTGATTCTGAAGAGCCCATTTCATACAGTTTTCCTATATTTTATTTTTCCTCTGACATAAGTTTATGTCATCTGTGTGGGGCCACAATTCTTAATCATTCAGTTCTAATCTCTTTTTGGTAATTTTAGGCCAGTTGATGTAAGCCTCCGTTCTCATTGGCTGTCCTGCTTTGAAAAGCAGTCTGGGATGAACATCAGCAAGAATAGATGGGGATGAACTGCTGCAGGCCAAATAAGTGGATACATGTAAAGGCTTTGTTTTTGTGATGTCACAAAAACAGTGAATACAAAATAGCGATTAGTTTTCACTCATGGACTGTATGGAGAAATTTACACATAATTAGTGTTTACATACTGCATAAAACTTGCTTGTTTTTTCACAAACAGGGTAAATCGGTGCCTTAGTACATCAGGCCCAGCTCTAAAATCAAGTATGTTTGTTTTGTACATTTTTTAATTGCCCAGGTGACACACCCTGGCCTGCTGAAGCTGAGTGGACTCAGACAGGGCGTCTACACCTTCCAGATGACCGTTACAGACAACATTGGACAGAGGAGTTCGGATAATGTCTCAGTCACTGTGCTGGCTCCTGAACACCACGCAGAAGGTTTGAGACCACCCCCTTATTTTGTGAACACTCTTTGACCAATTTAGATGCAAATAAATAATAATAATTCATTTTATTTACAGGCGCCTTTCAGAGTACTCAAAAATAGCTTACAATACATAGTAAAATCAAACACACAATAGCGTGCAACAGTGTAACAAGACATAATGCAGCATAATAATAGCATAAAGTAATGTAGCCTTTATAGTCACACAAACACTCCACAGCACACAGCCTGCATTTAACCATTATTCCGAGTAAAGCAGTGGGCCGCCAGCAACACAGCGCCTGGGGATCTGTGTGTGGGGACGGTACCTTTCTCAAGGGAACCTCAGTGGTGCCCTAAGCACCAGGTCACCAGCTGCCCCAGACATTAGGATTGGAAGAGAGTCAATATTACAGACGTCTTGTGGAAGAGAGATTCAAACACGGCTGAAGGCCCAGGACCCTATTATGGCCTCACGGCCAGGAGGTATAGTGAGGTTTGATGGAAGAGGATGATCTAAGAGTACGAGAAGGTGTACATGAGGTAATTACAGCTGCTGTTTTATTTACAGCTAGCTACTGTAGCGCATCTGTTGGTGCACACTTTATCAACCCGTCTACCTCTTCCACCAGTGGCAAAGGGACCAACAGCACTTAAAACATTCAGCCATGAGAAACCATTCAGCCAAGAAGCTGACCATTAATAAGATAAGATAAACCTTTATTAGTCCCACAAGTAGTAAATGTGCATTGTCACAGCAGGAAGTGGACAGTACAAAGGTAAGAGCAGCAAAAACAATAGAATAAAAACAAAGTATAGTATAAAAAGTACAATATACAAATAATCTAGAAACATAAATATGGGTTTTGAAAAATATATATGTGTGTACAGTATATGTAAACTTGTGTATATACATGTATATATGTAATGAGTGGATATACAGTATAAAAATATGTAAGAACACTGTGGAAATATATACACAGGTATGCAATGGAGTGACAGGCATTGACAAAAGCGGTAACAATGCACCAGAAAAATTGCACAGTAATGAAGGACAGAATGTGTTTAAACATCTAATAAAGTGGTCAGTAAGTGCATAAATAGGCTGTTTGGTCTCTATTTATATGAAAAACTGGTGGCTTTTTCCTTTTGCATATTCATTATCATATGTGTATATTCAAATCTTGTGTTTTCTGCAGTATGTACTCGCCATTGCTCGCGGTATCAGTTCATGTGTGACGACGGCTGCTGTATTGACATTAGCTACGCATGTGACGGCAAACAGCAGTGTCCCGACCGTTCAGATGAAGACTTCTGCCGTAACTGTGAGTCCAGCGGGCAAGTGTGGCTAGTTGACTTTTCCAAATGAGTTTGGATTCATTCATTTGACACCATAACTGCATCATATATCAGTTGCTGATGACTACTAACCAGCTCACTTTATCAAGCATACATTATTACATTATTTTCCTTTTTTTGTGGTATTTTTTCACTTTTGTGTGGTTTTATAGAAATCAGTAAAATAATAAATTACTAAAATTTCCAGATATAATAAAAACAAATAAAACAACTGGATAAGAACAAGTAAAATTATCAAACAATATGAATAAAAATGATGTAAATAGTAATAATAGAAAATGTAGAAAAGTGACACTAGCAAGTAGAGCTCTCTATACCTAAAGGGAAGGGATTGATTGATTGATTGATTGATTGATTGATTGATTGATTGATTGATTGATTGATTGATTGATTGATTGATAAAATGTACAGTAACAAATACAGCCCATTTAAATGTAATTGATATAGAGAGGCTGGAGTTATGATTGAATAAATCTAATGCTGAGCAACAATGTCTTTTTGAAAATTGCACAATTGTTATATGCAAAATAAAATAATGAATTTAAAAGTGGTGTATCGTGCACTTTCGATTTTAAAGTACTGTATGAACAAAAGTGCAGTAACATTTGGTTTGCAAACACTTTAGTGCTTTTTTATATTGTGGCTGTAACTTTTTGTGCATAATTGCATTTTTTTTTTTGTGTCTTTCTGCATGTGGAAGTTGATGGCGGTCGTAAGGCTGTGACTCACGAGTCCAATGCTCCCTCTCAAGTCGGGGGAGCACGAGAATCGGAGGGTCGAGCCATGATCCCTGCAGAGCCGCGCAATACAGACATCCCTGTCCATGCCAAACAACAACATCCTTCAGACAGTCAAGGTAACAACACCAGCCTCATAGTGTTCGTAGAGTAACAGTGATAACCTTAAATGTTTAAAATCCAAACTTTTTTAATTTAAAGTCCAAACTTAAATGTCCAAAAGTCTAGGCACAGCATAGTGCAGCATGTGGGAACCCCTACATTGTGCAGCACACCCTTAAAATGCAGTTATAAGCTTTGAGTCTATTTCTTTCTGCGCCATGCCTCTAGAAACATGTCCAGAATATGCTTCATGTACAAAATATACCCTTCATCATTCATGACCGGTATGGCCTCTGCCATGTGGTTTCTGATATAAACCAAGCTTGTGTGAGCCTTATTTGCCCTTCTATATTAAGTGAACCACAGTTAAACAGTGTCTTATGTGAAGATAGCCAAGCTTCCCCACTCCACCCTACAGTGGTATCACATAACACAAACACTGCAGGATCCAGAATTTGCCACTGTAACAGCCCAAATTCAAAGAGTCTAGAAAGCCTGGGAACAGCTACCCAACCCTGTATTAGTCCTACGGGTGAGAAATTTGCATTCTTACAGAATTCTTACAGTGGACAGTATAAGAGAAGAAAGTAGAAGCAGCTTAACTTACAGAAATAAAAACTATCCAATATAACAATATAATATAAAAAGAACAGTAGACTATACCACAAAAGTACAGACAAATTACAAGCCATATTAACAGTTATCAAGGGAACAGACAACACATACGGCTTTTAATATGACACTCCTACTGCAACAAGCATTATGGTTGGGTCTGTATAAGTAGCACACAGACTGCATAACACACAGAGGGCTGGAACACTGACAGCTAAACCGTGGGCTGAGAGATTTCTGTGGAGAAGCAGAGCCCACTAATTAGATGGGGGTTTACTTCAGAAGAGACTTTCCATCTCCCTCTCTTTCTCTCCAAGGAAAACAAAGCTCTTCTGTTTTCTGTTACCTGATCCCGCGCCGAGCTTTGAGCATCCACACATTCGAAAGGCATGCGGAGCCTCCGGTTGACTTGAACACCCTTCTTTCATTCTTTTCTTTTTAGTGATGTATTTACCAAGCTTGGATAGTGTCATTTAAGTACATTGTCACATGAAGATGCAGAATAAGTAATAAGTCAAAACTCATTTAAGCATTCCTCCAGAATCATTAAAGTTTTCTGAGTCGTGTTCTTATTTGAAGACCTTGTTCTTGGGATGAAACAAATCAACCAAAGCTGCATGTAGGATAAAGAGAACACCTTTTTAACCCTAACACACTTGCACATTACATGCTCCACTTTTCTGTTTCCCTCTTAGACCCCTGTCTGGAGCCCCCGGTGGTCGGCCCATGTAAAGCTGCCCTCCCGCGCTGGTATTACGACTCTGCGGCTGGAGAGTGTAAACATTTCATGTTCGGGGGCTGCAAACAGAACCGCAACAACTTCTTAGAACAGGCAGACTGCGTGAAAGAGTGCATCCAGAAACCCGGTGAGGCAGCACATAAATAAGAGTGTGAAATTTCCAAATTCTTTTAAAAGCCACACAAGTGATTCAGTGTAACTGATGGAAATGCCAATTTGTTACAGCTCCAGTGGATCAACAAGCTACTGCGGCGCCTTCACCGACCACACAAACAAATACAGGTGCTACACTTTCAGGTTGGCCTCCAATTAAGCAATTCAGTTCTGACTGGACTATTATTCTGATTATTATTGGAATATCAGGGTCCATGTAAACATAGCTAATGTCACGTTACATTAAGCTACAGTGTGAAAACATTAGACGCATTGCATTGTTACATCTTTACACATTCCATGCTACAAACTGGGCATTTCATTCTTTATTTCAACAAAGTAATACTTGCTAAGAATGTGCATTTAGATCCTTAATGTAGTCCCAGGAAGCCTTGGTTTACCAGTGGACCACTGGTGTATTCAACCCACCCCCTAGCATATTCATCACAATTACTGGCATATTTAACTGTAGAACATTAGGAGAATACTGTAGCGAGAGTGAACGTTGGTCACATAACTAGTAGGGTTGCATCGATTAGAAATGTTGGTGGTACGATTAAAGTCTGAGAAATAATAACGGTTTCACGATTATCACGGTTATTTTATGTGAATTGATTTCACAACTGTATTAACATATATAAATCACACAAACACGATCTATACAGGTTTGGAACTTCGCAAGCTATTTATTGCTACTTTTCAGAGATACAGAGATAATGCAACATCATTAGGAAGCTTAATGCAATTGGAGAAGGACGCTGACTGCCAGTTCTGTTAAATCAACTAACTAGACAGTTGGCTAGTGTCATGCTAATCAATAGGGGGAGAGGGAGGGCCATGCAACCCACCCAGAGTGAGGCCAGTTGTGCTCGCTTGGACTCCCAGCCACAGATGGGTATCTCCAGATGATACAGTCAGCACTTATGCAACTCAGCCACTGCTGTCTTATTCTAATTCTATGTCTAATTTCCAATCCATCTTAAATGGTGCAGCAGTACAGGTACCAGAATCCAAGAGCTGCACTATTTAAGGTGGAACAGCAAATTCTAAGAGGGTGGTGAGTAAGAAGTCTGTATTCTCCTCACCTAACATTACTAACCTAGTCATGTCATAGAATTTTAGCTAACATTTAACCTTTTAGCTAAACGTGAGTTCATTTGTTGATAAAGAGTGCTATTACATCTAAACAATTAGAGGATAAAGCTTGATATGAGTGTAAGCATGATGTTTTGTGGGTCTCCTGTCATATTCCCAAGTCCTAAAACTTTCTTATATAAAACTTTCTTATGGGGTTTCTGGCACTATATGACTCACTGCTAAATAATAAAAATGTAAAAATATATTACATAGCTAAGATCTGACGCTGTGTCAGACTGTCTTGTCCTAATTATGCACCGTGTGCTGTTTATTTTTGGCCTTTGAGCCATGTTTTGTCATGTGTGATTAATGTGTCCTTCATAATTTTACATGGTATTCCTGTTAAATTACACTTGTTTGCTTGTACTGTGTGGTCCTGTAATGCTGGACTTGTTTTAAGAGTCCGGAGGAATATTCTTTCATTGCACTGTGTATATGTGAAGGTTTTTTTTAAATACAACTCAATAACTAACACTTGCCAGAATGTTTGTGTTTCTGTAGCTGCCATGTCAACCAGCTCTGAAGCCAAACCTCAGAGTCTTGCATCTGTTCCGCATAACGCTCAACCAGTAGCTAAAGCTCATACAGTGCTGGGCGGACAGCCACCCCCTGAGTCAGGTTTGTACAATACACACATTAATATACGCAAAAATTACATGCTTAAGGTCTTATGGTGTAAGCCTCCTGAAGTTCTCAGGGACAACAATGAACACAACTTGAATACACAAGGCCTCGTCCACAGGGACGTCTGAATGCGTTTTGTATCTGGGCTAGAGTGACTTCAGTGAGGCGTTACACTGGCGTTCGTCTGATTCCGTTTACGACAGCCTGCAGTCCAGTGTGTAGTTTCACCTGTGTTTTCACCTGTGGGGGCAATAATTACTCAGTCCAGGTCGTTTATATGTTGGACATCTTGATTTGTTGTTCTACATTGAAAACAAAGTTTTATTCTTTGTTTAAACTTACACTCGACATATCCTCCTGATACGGCACTATAGGTAGGAGAGGAACAAACATTGTTGCAGATGTTGGGTTCACCCTCATACTTGAATCTTGGGACATATTCGGTCTTCCAGAACGTCAACCGAACGCCATCTAAATACAGTAGCGGTGGTTTTCTTTGCATTCGTCGGCCAAAATTGACGGCAAGAAAGTGCTGAACGCCTGTCTGGACGCTTCGATTTGCTCCAATGAGCAGAAAAATGGTCGGCGCTCAGTCCGCACTCACCTGGCACCATGAATGCTTGAGCACCTGATTTAGTCGTCCGTGTGGACGAGGCCTAAAGGTACAGACCTGTTGCAAAAAGAGTCACTTGAAAAGAGTTGCAGGGCAACCTGAAAGCATCAAGTATCCAATATATCATTTAGATTCCTATACGCCAAACGTTTCTGATTTTCTACACATCGATCAGTTTTCAGTTAGTTTACATTCTGTACTTATGTCTGTAAAATATTTTCAGTGAAAACAAATGACATAAAATTCCACAAATTTTAATAAATGTGTAATCATAATAAAATATCTTTTTTTTTTACTTAAAATTACAGATAAATTCACACTTCTAGCAAAATTTCAGTACTTGTTTCAATAAGAGACGCTTTATTCAACATGTAATGATCAGTGAGAAACACTTTTGCATAAATAATTTATTTAGGAATTAGCAACACATTGCCACAGAAAGTAGAATTGAAGGGGTTGTGTGCTCTGTTCACTGTGTGTGTGTGTGTGTGTGTGTGTGTGTGTGTGTGTATAGGAGCGATCCTACCCCTGGTCCTGGGTGTGATTATCAGTGCTCTGCTGCTGCTGATGGTGGCCTGCAGACTCCGTCTGGTCCGCCACAGGATGAAGAAAGCTCGACCTCTCACCACTGAAGAGTCCGATTACCTCATTAATGGCATGTACCTGTAGCAGAACCCACTGCTGTCCATTAAACCCACACACAGCTGAAGCAGTGCGCAGATATGTGCATATTTGAAGGGGCATGGAACAAAAACTGAAACCGCTGCGTAACGGCGACACACCACATCGTCTTACGTTTTGAAGCAGAAAGCTGTCTGATATTGTACTGAAGGGTCTAAAAAGTGCTCTTGTGCAGAAGGCAAGAAAGCATGAAAGCATTTCTTTTATTAAATTAGAATGCATTTGGTTTAGCATCTCATTGGAAGACCCCTTTAAATAACAAAGTAGTTGTTATTTAAGGCTGAAATATACATTTATGAGTCAGTAAGTACAGTCATCTCTCAAATATGTTGAAAACATGAGGATAAATTGCTTATTAGATTATTCATTGTTTGTTAGATTAGGCGTCTTATTGCCCAGGTTAGTAAACGTATAGACAAAATAAAAGTTAATGGAGAATTCCATTAGCATTTCCAAATTGGACAATTCAGTCATTAAGATCTAAACAAAATCATTCAGAATGGTCTGATGTGTAATTATTATTCATTTAACTCTTACTGATTTCTTTACAATGGTGGTAACAGGAGCCAATAGTAGCAATGTCTACAAAGTACAGCAACGTTTTTTATGACCAGCAAATCTAAATGTGTCTTCGGCTTATATGTGGTGATGGTGATGGTAAAATGGTAAAAATCTAAAAATGTAATCTGAAAATGTAGTCCTTTGCTTTTACTTTTTAAAACAATGGTAATAATATCTCAGACCTCAAACAACAATGTATCAGATCTCAAACAACACATTCATTAGCATGTCGAGTAACAACTATCTGTTACATCTGAAAGATTTAATTATACGTTCCTTTTTTAACTTTCTGTTTAAACATTCAAATCAAAGTGTGGACACGAGCAGAAGATTGTATTTTGGAGAGTCGTTGGTTTCTCAGAAAATCGATTTTATTTTTATTGTAAGATCTTAGTAATGTAGTTTCTTTGTGTTGGTGGCGTAATTTGGCTTTTCTAGTTATTTCCACCAGGGGCGCTAAAGAGACGCTCTCGTTTCCGACTCCTGCCTTGTTCTTGTCTGGCACGAGTGAGTTTACTCTTCTGTCCTGTGGTGGTTTATGTCCTGAATTGGACACACCATGAAGTAAACATATCTTTTCAGAAAATAGCACTTTCAAAAAGACATGTTCCCGGTCATGTTCCTTCTCTTCTGCTGGTGAAATTTCTGCCAATCATGTGCCTGACTCCTGGCCCTGTAACATGTCTCCTAACTAGCTTCACTCCTAGCTGACTCTGGTTGGATCAGGTCTCTGTGCTATTGGGCGCTGACCAGAAACAGCACTCTTCTCCAGTTACATAGCAGATGGGCCCCAGCATGTGTTACTAGTGACCATGTAATAGAGGGCTGTTTGCTTTTAGATTGAAACCAATGACTGTACATATGGCCAGTCTATTCGAACGTGACTAAATTAGCAGACCCCAGTCCTTAAGCCACTGCTCTGTCCCTGTGTACTGCTTTACATGCTACATACCAACCCTGAAAACAGGTGACTCAACAGGGCCGGGATTGGGAACATAGAGCGGGTAAAGAAAAGAAACACTCTCTTCATACTGTTCACATTTGGCCGCTTTGCAGCCTGAAATGGAAAAACACAGGAAAAACGAAATACACAAAAAAAATAACAGAGTAACTGAGATGGATCACCCCCGTTTGTAAATGTAAATGTGGTGTAAATGATGGCACATCAAGCTATGACCAACTGAAAGCAAACAATTCACCATGGGTGGCAAAGCACTGTCAAAAGATCTCAGGAATAAAGTCCATTACATGGTTAAGGGACAGGCACAAGCCAGGAGATGGATAAAAAAAAATCAAAGGCAATCCCTAGGAGCACGATAAAGTCTATAAGTAAGAAGTGGGAAGTTCTCCTCAAGAAAGACACAAAAAAACCACCTTCAGGATTCTGAGGTCAAGAGGAAAAAGGGAAAATGGTCAAATGAGAACAAAATCTATTTTTTTGGCATCAGTAACAACAGTACATGCAGAAAGGCAGAACAGACTCAAGGCAGCAATTAAAGCAAAATGTGGCGCTAAAAAGTTCTGACAAAAGGGGATGATTATTCACTTAAAGACGATACATGTTTTGTGCGTATGTGTTTTCATTTCAGGCAGCAAAGCAACAAAATGTGAATGTTTTGAAAGGTGATTATTTTCTACACCCTGTTTTCCAGTCCATATGTACTGAGTGGTCTGAGCTCAGGACTGATTTCTCCATTTCTTTGTGAATGTCAGAGATCAACCTGTCGTGATACCAATGCTACTGTTGTTTTGTCCGTTCTGTAACTTATAGATGTATTATAAATGTGTTGCTTTACTTCCAGTCTGTAAACTATGTATGCATACCTGTGGAAATTACAGATTATATTTGAAAAAATATATATATGATTTTGTTAATGCTCCAGTGATGCTGAGGCTGTTTTTTTCTTTCTTATGGGTGGCTACAATTTGTCTTTGTAAGAGATACCCACTTATATGTTTTGCCCTAGAAGTGGAAAGCATGATGGAAATAGTGCAACTGCCTAAAACTGTTTTATTTAATGTCCCTGGTGTTATTAGGCACACTTCATCTTATCATTACATTTAAAGAAGAAAATTCGTGCATTTTAGCCAGTGTTTAATTTCTCCCTCATATCACCTCTCTCTTCTACTACCATAAAAATGCTCAACTGGCTCATAGACCCTATGAGACCATGTTTTACTCAAACATTTCAAGAAGAGAGGAAAAAGGCATTATGATTTATGAATGGTTGATCAAAAAAGTGCCCAAATTATACCCTAACCAAAACAGTTGATTGGCCAAAAATATTTCGTCTTGGCTATACACTGGAGGTAAGAGGCTACAAAGCAATCATCTTTGGTCAGTGGATCTCAGGCCTGGTTTTTGAGTACCACTGCCATGGATGTTGTAGCTCTTCATTCTCTAATAGACCCAGTTATCCTCAGGAAACTCGTTAAACTCTTGTTGGATAAGCTGTATTTAGAACAGAGTAACTCTAAAGTGTGCAGGTTTGTGGTATTACTGGACCCAAGCAAAGAACCAACATAGACTTCAATACAAAAGTAACTAAGATTCAGGCACTAGTTGTCCTATCTGCTATGAGGTAAAGGGGAAATGGTGCACATTTGATTGTTTAAATCAAGGCACCATGCCAAATGGTTGATATAACGTAGCTCTGCCTCTATTAAAACTAACAATGGATATCCAGTGAACACACACTGGCCAAAACAAAACTAACGATTTCAGTGTCTCGCATGAAGGTACTGTAGTTTAGGTACAGAACACGATTTCCCAGTTCATCTGGGGGGAAAAAACCTTCTGGTGACATAAGAGCGCTGGAAGAAAATAAGAGACCATTTATTTTTAAGTAAGCATCTCTGAGTATGACAACCATTCCATGCCAGTGTCAGTTCCTACACGAGCACCTCATTCTGCTTTATGAGGTACTGATTAGTGATCACCCGAATCAAACCTTATTTAAAAACACTGCTGTAATCAACACCCTCCTCTTGCAATGTGACCAGTTGGCTGGTAAAACACTACTAGATGTATGTCAAAGGTAATTATAGCCATTTTGTTTAAGGGTGAACAAGATTTGTTTTCTTTGAACAATTCAAATTCTGTAAACACTGCATCGTTTCTCTTATTTAGATTAAATTAGGCGTTTAAGAACAATATAAAGAAATATTGTCACCAGTTCTTAGAAACTAAAGGAAAGCTGTTTAGTTCAATGCGTCCACCTATAAAAGCTAAAACCTGAGAAACTGAACATTTTTGTAGTTTTTTTTTTTTTGAAGGTGCAAGGAACTTTTGAAAATCCAAGCACTTCATCATTAATACCTGAGGGTAGGCTGTTTAAAGCGCCTTTTGGTTGGTTGTACAAAAAAGCCAGAAGATTAATATTAGTTCTAGAAGCTGAGTATTGTCTGTATTGTCTTCATGTATGCTAGGTAATACAGTGCTGTGTTCTTGCTGGATGAAGTCCAAGTTAGTTAAAAGCACCTCACTCTTCCCTCTTTCGTGTGAAGGATGACAGACAAGACAGTTTGCACTGCGTTGAGTTTTATTTGTACAAAGCCACGTCTGTGTGAATGCAGCCAACACACCACGTGCGCAGAGATTCAGCATGGTGACCGGTGACAGCAAGCATTTCCACAGTGGAGGGGGGCGGCGGGGGGCATAAGCTCAGCCCTGCATGGATGTGTATTAAGTGAACGTGTGCGGCTCTGTGCTCTGTAAGCTATGTGAACCTCCAGGAGTTGCATGTCCATCGGTGCGAATATGGGAAGCCAGTCTAAGATGGCATTAGCTTTGAGCTGCGTGCCAATCAGCTACAGAGAGCAGGGTTAGAATACTGTCAATAACCAGACTGAGCAAATCTACACTAAACTGAGCTTTAGCTCAAGAGGTTAAATGAGCTGAAGGATGGAGATCCAGAGCAGAGATTCTCAAACTATTTACAGGACCCCCTGGGATTGCACCTCAAAATAAGCCAGCTAGCCACCTAGTGTTATTTGTTAACTGTGAAATAAGCGCTTACTGGAAATACTGGAAAACTATGGGAGGAAGATGAATCACTTTTATTTTCACATCCAATGAAGAAAATTAGAGTATTAAACTAGAGTCCCACCAAATAATCCAAATCTTGCTTGTTTTAAAGTGGAATATATTATCTAGCTACTCAGTAAACTCTTTTTGAAATACGTACACAACTAAAAAAACTGAGGTCAAAAATGTTTAGCTTCAAGTTGAGTATAGCATGTCATTGACTGGTTATACACCAATCCCTAGCCTTTTAATTTGTTTAATTTCCAAATTATCCTGCCACAGTAAAAAAAAAAAACATTTTATCCACTTATCAATGCATACAACTGATATTTAGTATTTGCCTTTTCGCAATTGTGAGCTTAAGAGGGGTGGGGGTCCTCAATCAAGATGTGGACTCTATGAAAAAGATTGGGGAGCCCTGTTCAAGAGCACTGCCAATGACGACTGAATGTATGGCCTTAGAATTCAAAACTGGGCCGCCAGAATATCATGAAATCACGACTACTGTTGAGCCTAGATGTGTTCAGTGCGGCTACAGCTTCTGCACTAGAAGCCGAGAACGCCTTTAATCTTAGCATGGAGCGCTTAGCGACGTTATCCTCTAAGAACACTCTGTTCCGTTCCTACAGTCCATATGAGAAACAGTGCTCCCTTACACTCAGCTCCAAACAAGCTGAAATGCACATGAACGAACAAAAAAAAAATATTAATTGCAATACTGTAGTTATCACAACAAAAAAATGTGCACCTGCAAATCATCAAATCAAAAAGAGATAAAGAAAATAAAGTTCACAACCAGAAAGCAAACTGCAGGCATGAAAATGTCAAGACAAAGCCCCACTCTTTTTTTTTTTCCTTTTTTTTTTAAAGAGAAATCAGTCTTGTTCCATCCATCCTGAGGGCTCTTTGGCCACACAGCGGTCGGACTGTTCCGAGAGCGAGAGTGCAATCAGTGTGGATTTTCCTTCACCGTGGGTTTTACCATCTCGTAGTTAGTTGTTAAGTCCTGATGGATGAAGTATATGTTATGAGAGTATGTGTGTGTGTTTGTACGTGTAATGGTGAATATTGCCAGACTGTCGTTTCAAAGTTCATCCCTATGAAAGACAAAAAAAGAAGAAAAAACAAAAAGTTATTCCGGAATCATCTCTCATACATACATGCAGAGTCACCAAGCATGCAACACAGACTGATTAAATATACCATCCCACTGGATGAGTAATGTGGTTACGGAGCATGCTTGTCTTTACACGCTCGTCCTCCATATCTGACACACAAGTACACACGCTTTCCCAAACTCTCAGTCAGAGTAAAGTTATCGGTACGAGTCGCGATTTGTGATGAGGCTTTAAATATCAAAATAATAATAAAAAAACCAGCCTCTTCATCCTGCTGAGGGAGCCATGCTTCTCTAACTAGGCATTCAGTCTCTGCAAAATCACTCAAACTCCAATACTGTCTTTGAGAAACGCAAATTATGCAATCAAAAACAAGTGAAAAAACAAACACATTAACAAATTAAATAAATAAATAGAAAAAAAATAGCTTTAAAAATCCGAAAAAAATGTTTTTCATTTCTTTAATTTGGGGTGAATCCAGGCACACTCAAGGTTAAAAAGAAAAATCGTGCAGGCGGTCATCATGGTATGGAGAAGCAAAAGTAAAAAAGACGTCAAGCAGCTAATGCAGCTTCGTCTGCTCCGGACCACACCATTTCACCTGTGCCCTGGGGAAGGGAGAGAGGAAAGAAGGGACAGGAAGTCACTTCCACCTGGACCACTGCTTGTCTTTGTCTGTTAAAGGCACGTAAATCACCCCCATGAGGGGCTTCATTTTGGTGCTGCCATCCTCCAACTTGTCGTGCTGTTCCAACATCTGGTTTCCTCCTGCAGGCCCCACCGGCAGAATCAGACGCCCACCAGGCTTCAACTGGTCCAACAGCTACACACACACACACCACACACACTTTACTTTTTTGTTGTCTGATCAGTTATAAAGCTCACATATTGACTCTACAGCTCATGAATAAATACATAAGTGGCTTGTTTTAAATGGACTTATATGATGTCTAGGTTTTTATAACATTTTCTTTGAAATGACTGTCTGTTCAGCTTATTCAGCTTACAGGGCTTTAACTCCTCCCATTTACCAAAGCGTTTGAGTTTGCACTGCATTTTTGAATGAAACAATTCATGGAAGCCAATCAGAAGAGACATGATTTACATATCAGACTTATAGTCCCAATATCAAAACCAGCTAGTTTCAGATATGAAGTAGCGTACATGGGGGTCAACTGTCTAAGTACGTCAAACTAAACTGATATAAGCAGACCTTTAAAGAGTGAAAAATTTGGAGGAAAAAAGAGTATTCTAAGAATTAGCATTGCCAATGTCTAGGGTGTCCCATCCATTATGAGCTGAAGTTTTATTTTTTATATTTCAGCATGTTGTTATACATTAAGTAGCTGTCTGGGCCACTGGTTTAATAACTTAGTATTTCCAGATCAACAGATTATGTCTGGCTCGGTTTTACAAAAAAATGCTTTCTAGACTCTCCTCCTGCAGATCACTGCAGAATAGATTACTCTATTATTTTCACAGCACTTCATAAGAAAATATACAGCACTTAATATTTGATATACGATAGTTTCAGTATAGTGCAATCCTGTGGCACAACTGCACAAAAGTAGGATTTTTAAAATACTAGGAACAATATGTGTCGAAAATTAACACGAAATGAGACCCTGTTTAGTACTAGTATTTGATATGCAAAAATCTAACATGCAATTAATGTGTATATGGCTAACAGAGTGCAACTGAGGTGCTGCTTGTGTTTCGGAGGTAACCTTACAGCCTGTGGCACAGAGGGAGCTGCAGCTCCTACGTGAATAGCATCATAGGGTGCCTCGTCCACATAGCCCAACCTTCCGTCTCCAACTGCAAACACACACACACACACACACACACACACACACACACACACACACACACACACACACACACACACAGCATTAGGGCCAGCATGACCAACCCAGCCTTACTGCCAACTTCATCCCTGAACAGGAGGGAAGGTTGCCGTAGCAATGCCAGTCTTGCGGTGATGCTATTTTTTTGGTGCAGAAAGACCAAACAGCTTGAAATGATTAAATCACACACACATAAAGCAGACACACACACACACACACACACTCTAAGCCTCTGTATTCACAGAAGAGTGCCACCAGCTTTATCTTTAAAACATAACCTAAAATAGTAATGCTACTGTCAATCATTTTAAAAATAGGTGCAATGACTAATCTCATTTTAACCATTTACCTACATATACTTGCATATAAAATTAGTCATCAGGCTCCCATGTCGGTCAACTGTCTAAGCATTTGTCCCATCAGGAGGAGATCGGTAGTGGTTCCCAAGCTATCTATGGCCAGGAGTCCAATAAAGCATAACTGGCTTCGCTTTCTCTGTGTGGATAATAATGACACCCCTCTCCCAATCACTCAGTGCAACCTGAATGTCTGACCACACAGAACAGGAGGTTGGTATTCTCAGTTTGAAAAGATCAGGCGGCTGGCTTTCACAAGAAATGCATGTTTGCTTTCACCCTCTCACTGTTGGTGCTGCCATGTGATTGGGGGAGCCCTAGCTAGTGGGTGGAACTGGAAATTGGAAACGAAATCAGGGGAAAAATCTAGGGGGAAAAAATTACTAATTCATTTATTCAGAGGTTAGACATCCTACAGCTCTTAAGTGCAATGATAATTGATATATAAAGAGAGTTCAAAACAATTCATCCGTGATTTTAAGAACCTGCACCCTGCCTTTAGAACTTTAACTTACTAATAAGTTTGATTCGTCCTGATGATATTAAGGAAGGGTCATCTTTCTTCACATTATTGATGGAGTCGTCCACCAGTTCCTTTATGTGATCGATCCCAATGACCTTTCCTTTCGGCCCCACCTGCAATTCAGTGCACATGTTGTAACATCAACACTCCAAAGAAACACACAAGGCACACATTCATTTGTTAAATAAACAAACAAACAAACAAACAAACAAACAGCCAGACTTGTGGTTTAATTTTTAGGATGGGCATTCACCAACATTTGCTATACATATATGTATATTTTTAAACAAACAGTATGTAAATATTGCAGTGAGAAATGATAAAAACCTACAGAATGATCAATTGCATAATTTATACTGTACTGTTTTGAACATTTCCCTACATAACCCTAAATAAATATCCCCAATATCAGCTACTCACGCCTCAAAATCTCTATGGGATTATTAAGATTCATTCCATTTTTTGGAGAATTATGAACTAGAGCCAACTAATTCCCACCCGTGATTTTGTAAGCAAAGGCTACGATCACTGTGGTATCTGTATATTCAAATAACCATACGCATGCTTAGAAGTGTTTTAAACGCAGGACCAAAAAAAAAGAGGAAGAAAAACGGATGTAACACTCCAGCAAGAGAATGATTGTGTCTCACCATTCTGGCAAAACAGACGGACAAGATGCCACTGCCCGATCCCACATCCAGAGCCTTGGCACCCTCGTACAGCTGATCATGTAGGAGCTCCAATGCATATGCGTGCTGAACACACACAGACACACACACACTCTAATCAGCACCTGTTCTCACTGCAGTGGTCAGACAGCAACTGGATGCCATTTGGCTCAAAAACATACCATGTGTGGAGCACTGATGGTTGCCTGGTAGCCTGTGGAGGTTCAAAAGAACTACAATCACAAACAATTCAGAGCATAACAGTTTACTGTTAAATCAGTTGACATACTGCTCTACTGAAACTGAACTAGAGAGATTTTATCAATCAAGCGAACACCCATGATCAGTAATTTAAATTCAGTGGGAAAAATGAATCACCTCAGGTCTGACAATAACAACTGCTGAATGATTTTAACCCATTATGAATCTGAAACGTCCTTTTTACAGGTCCAACAAGAATAACTGCCGGGTAAGTTGCCTCTATAACTGGCAGCACAATATCCTCCACCTGTAATAGTCTTGTTTAAACTGATCAGTAATTTAATAAGAAAATCTGCAAATTCACTTTGCTGTGCAACATTTTTTTCTTACCAAAGGTGAACTTGCAGAACACTGATATGCACATGCAGGCCGTGATGTTTCAAGACAAAATTGCACAGATGCTGTCTTGCATATTAATTAGCCAGTCAAACCTTACAGATTATATTACAGAACATTCCCCGTAAAATGAATTCAGTTCAAATTAGGCTTAAAACAAACAGCCTTAGAGGGAACAGAATACCTATAGACTGTGGAGAGTCCATATAAGGGTTACATCTGGAGAAATGGGCACGGTCTGTCGCCAGCATGACGTCATACACACGGTCCGACTTAATGATGCCATTCTCTGGAGAGACAGTAAAGACACAAGCACAGGTTCAGTGTAAGGTAACCTCCCTGTACAGACTGACTGACAGCTGGAGGTGTCTGAAGTAGCTGTTTTGTAACATATGCAACCCACACACTAGGACCTTTTTGCATGATTTGTGAGGGAACTGATGCAGTTTGCTGCTTTTAATTGATGTAAACTTCCTTAAGGTCCTGAATACTCAATAATAATTATTATACTATTATTGAACAATATGGCAATACACTAAACAGTACTGTTAAAGTTCAAAACATGCATTCCAATGACACTACATACATGCATACATTCATATATATATAACTATACAGTATTACATAGAGTGCTGGGACACACTTTATTGAAGTTCTGTGTCTGCATGATTTGGCGTTTTCCCAAAATGCTGGAGCTCTAATGCAGCACAGCAAAGGTCAGGCCCAACAGGCAAATATGCTGATCTTTCTAGTTTTAGTGTATATATATATAAAACGATTTGTGGAACCAGAGGTATTCCAGTATAAGTTGTTGTTTAATCAGTAAATAACAATTAACCTAGTATCCCATAACCCATTTCTCACTACTCACTCAGACCATTTATACCCAAGTCACACAGACATGGATTTCATACTGTGCTGTTAAACAGATGGAAAACAAGAAAGACGTGACAGGAGAAAAGTTCAAATCTGGCTTAAGAAATCTTAAGTACCTTCATCAGGAGGGGGGAGCGAGTCAGGTCTGTGTATGAGTGTGTGTACAGGGAGGGGAAGAGAGCGTGCAAATAGCACATACTCTGCATGAAATATTCAGACAATTTCCCATTATATATTCTGCTATGCACACTGTAGGACAGCTACTGTTATGTCTATGCATATCTGAACACCCAAGCTCTGTGGGGACACTTTTCCTGCAGTAGTCCCAGTAACACCAAGCCAGACACCCACTTCCCATCAAGCTCACCAAACACGGGAGCCTAATGACTGTTCTGAAACAATGTTTCCAACAGAATGAGCATATTGAGAATCCGCGTAAGTGTTAATGATGAAGTCAAGAGAATGTGATGGAGCTGCAACTCCTCTTGTCTAGTATAGACTACATACTACCACAGCTCTGTCCAGATCTAGTCCTGTAGTCCAGTGGAGCCCAAACCGGTGCTGGAGATGTGTCTTTTTTCCAAAATGAGATGAAGTGGGCGCGTTAACACAAAAACGCGCAGTGCAAGGAGTTTGGGAACCACTGCTCTAGTCCACAGAAAGGGACGCCGGTTTTGCTGTACCTATATCATGACTAAGTCTTTCTCACTTTCAGTCAGATGTGTTAGACCCAATTTAAACTTAAAATGTGTCCCATGTTTAACTGCCCTACACTAAAGACAGTCAAGCAGATACCGTGATCAGATCTGAGAAGGCACAAACACAAATGTTCGGTAATATATTGGTGCAGCAAAAAAAAATAAATTTATGAGTTAAGATAGAGAAACAAAATCGACATTCAGAAATCAAATTTTTCCAGGTCGATTATTTCGATTACTTTTCCTTTAAAAATATAGATAGTAGATACTGTGTGCTTCCTTCAATTATTTTAAAATCAAGTAATGCACCCTTCATTCAAAAATCTCTCACTAGTAATATGTGAGCATATCTACTGTACAAAACTTGTCAGTGAACTATGAAAAACATAAATAAATAAATAAATAAAATAATCGTTCATTAATCGTTATCGAGTTAAAATGTTCAATGAATCGAGATTTTGATTTTAGGCCAAATCGCCCAGCCTTAAGTTAAGATAAATTATAGGACTCAAATGTTCTAAACTGTGTCTGAATCATATTTAAAACCACGGTACACAAATACACATCAAGAGAAAGAGAAATGTGCTGCTTGACGGCAAGAGTCAATTGTTAATGCTATTATTATTATTATTACTATTATTATTATAAACAGGTTAAACATTGCTGTATTTCATTATACATGCATTCATTATTCGAGTATATATTTCATTATACTCATGCATTATCGATACTTCCGTGTCTGATTCCTTTAACTGTGCTGTAATCAGGACACAAGCTCTTAGTCAGACATGTGTTCTGTCTGATTAACCTTGTGTCGCACCCCATCGCACATTCCTTTGCCTTCCCATTAAGAAATTGTACTCCATACCACTGTGGAGAGTCCTCTCCAGCCTCTGCTTTGTCACCACACCAAGCCCTTTCAGAGAGGCTTCTCATGTCCCTTCGTCTATGGGTGGCCATTTATCCTAAATATAGAGCGCTGGACACTGTCCCACAAAATGAAAACAGAAGCCCAGTAGGATGAGTTTCATGCTGGACTCAGTAGAAATATTATTAGGCATCTGTCATTAGAGATATTCCCAGGGCGAGGGAAAGTGAACACAGACTTCTATACTGGCCTTCTCCTGTATAAGTGGCCAGATATGGTAATGATGGTCCTGAACAGTGACCTACAGTCCTTTTTTAGTGAAGCGTGAGCTACATTACAATAATGACATTTTACAACACATGGTTTCCAAACCAGGTGCAACCTTGACCTAGGGTTCAAAAAGTCAACCATGAAACATGACCACTGAACACAGCAAGGCTCTGGCCTAATACGTATCTACATACCTAACACACCTGCAATACATAATAAATTAATAGGACCACACCCCACTACTGCAGAAGTGCATGCCACCCACAAGTGCATTATGTGGTAAGGACCAATTTTAATTAGCTTTTAGTGAGAGCTAGATTATGGATTTCTGAGGCACTGACTGTGTCTCAAATGGCACAATGTGGGTTATAAAACGGTGGCTCCTGCACCCTAACAGTCTTTCAAATGTAATATGTTCACATTTGTGCATCTCCATTAGATATTATATTTATTTGTCGAACCTAATATGATTTGTAGAACCTAATATAATTAACCGGCATATTGTTTTCTTTATATGTATAGAAGAACCAACAGAACGATTTCTACTATTTAGAATTTGCAGTCTTCAACTGGACGCTGCACAATGAGAATTATTATTAAAGTATGAGGGGCTGTTTCTACTACAGGTAGTGACTAAGAACATTTCTTAAAATATTAAAATAATACTTAAGAAATGAACAGAGTTTGCTTAGAGGTTTATTCCCATCAGAGAAAGAGAAGCTTGAGTTCCTTTTACAAGACATGAGTTTGGCACGTGTTCATCCAAAGAAGCGCACTTGACACACCCACATGTTGGTAGCAATCCTTCTCATCTCCTCCTCCACTAATATAACGATCGTAATATAAATAGCTAAATAAGCATCTATAATAACACTATTCTAAAGTAATAAACACACAGGACTAAAACCTAGATTTATACTGTTAGTCACTAATTACGATATCCATTGCTAGACTGCACTTTTCTTTAGGACTGTTTGTGATTCTAAAAAGTATACATATTTTTGCATTACTGAAGCACACAGGCACATGCTTAACAAAGGTTTTCCTGCAAAACAACAGTAAACATGTGGGTCTTAAGATCAACCTGTCATAAATTAAGTTAGAGAAGTGGGCTCATGTTAGCTCACCCTGCTAACCTGTCCAGAACAGGGCGGGTACACTGAGAATAGCAGTCAGGACTTGATGATAGAACTATATAACTGCTGGTTATCTAAATTACCTGAACCATCTTAATTTTTGACTCATTTCAGTCATTTTTCTATCATACCCCACTTTCTTCTTGCCTTTATTGACCGAAGACGCTAAACACTCGTAGCATAGCAACTACATCTATATCAAAATCAGCCGTTTATCCACTCTGACACACACCCACCCACCCCACATTTTGCGTTTTAACACACCAAATCATACTGCACTCTTCTTTTCTAACATTTACATGCCTATAATCTTCATTTTGCGCTCATAACCTTCTGCTAGCATAGCATGCCCAATAAATTAGCCTAGCGGGCGAGACCAAAACAAATGACGCAGCATGCAACCCTAGCATGCACTCATCTGTATTAAAGTAGATATAGAACAGAAATGAAGATATAAATCGAGTGCAGTAAATCAGGAGTGTTTTACAGGTCTGGGTGGGCTGTTTTTGCCCCCCCACGTAACAACAACAAGAGAGAGGTAAATCTCTGCAGATTAGGCTCTTAAACCGTTTCTAATCCCTTCCCTGGGTGGAAGAAGGGTGAGGAGAGAGAGGAGAGCACCGCACACACTCACTGCGGAGATTGTTGACGAGCTCTGCTTGGCTGGTTCCTCCTGATTTCCAGGCCATTATGAGACAGACTCTGCGGATCAGGTACAGGGCGGCCGTCAGCGCCGCGCCTGCGCACAACGCCTTCCCCGCGGCGCGCGCCGCTTCCAGCGCGGGCACGAGCGCGTCCCCGGACATCTCCGCGCGCCCCCCTCCTTCGGGTGGTCCTCTCTCAGGGCTGCACACACCTACCACCCATGCATGAGGCTGTGGTGTTAATTCCGAGACTGTTCCTGCAGTTGCTTTTGCTGATGATTTAAAACATAAAAAATCTGCAGTCAGTCTGGCTGTCTCTCCAGCATGCGCGTGCACGGCCAGCAGGAGGAGAGCGCGAGCCCGGGCTAATCCGATCACGTGACCTAGGGTCTCAGAGGGGGACAGATTAAGAAGTTCTAGGTGCATGCATGGACTCTTCTTAATAAAGAAAGAAAGAAAGAAAGTAAAAGAAAAGGTGTGTTCTATAACACATTATTTTGGCATTCTCATGAATAAGATAAAAAATTAAATCTTAGACTTTTTGGGTTAGCTGGTGGTCTGCTGGTTAGTGAGTTGCCCCCATGATCAGAAGGTCATGGGTTCGAATCCCAGGACTGCTAGTGGCACCACTGAGGTACCCTTGAGAAAGGTACTGCTAATCTGAGCACATGACTTGGGGTCTCAAAACGGAGACACATTAGGAAAATACGGGTGCAGCATCGAACACCATTTAGACACTTCTTAAACACTGTTATAAACCCAAACATATCTCCTCCTAATGAGAGCAGATGATGGAGCAATGATGGGCTCCTCTGAACTGGAGTGATGTTGGTGATCCAGAACACCTTGTGGCTGAATGCAGTCAGATCCTATAAAGTGGTTAGGGCGTTTGCCCTGCGATCAGGAAGTCATGGGTTCAATTCCCAAGACTGCTAAGCACCTCTGAGGTAATCTGAGCAAGTGCCCGCTGCTTCACTTGGTAAATGGGTTAAATGCAGAGGTAACATTTTGTGCTGTTCACACTGTGTATGACAGAATGATTACTTTCACTTCACTTTTTAAAAGTCTTATGAGAAAAGATTAGAGTGCTGTTACTGCAATAAAGGGGAGGGATTTCTTATTAAACACCCAGATTTGAGAAGAAGCATCCCAATTAAGCCCATAATTAATAAAAAAGGAAAGAAAGAAAAGAAAAAGAATAGAAAAGCTGTCGTTCTATCCAACCAAGCACGTGAGCCCACTCTAGAGGGTAGAAAGATTTTTCTTAATTATTGAATTCAGGTGGCCCCTTACATGCAGTGAAGAACAGAATTAATGCAGACATTCTGGACAACGCCATACTTCCAACTTTCTAATCCAGCATGACTGGAATAGAGCACTCAATACACATTCAGAGATGGTTTGAGGAACCATAACAAGGAGTTCAAGATGTTAAGGTTATTTGGCCCAGACCTCAATCTGATTGGTCATCTGTGGGATGTGCTGTTTAATCTAATCCTATCCATGTAAACCCAACATCACAACTTTAAAGGATCCACTGCTAATGTCTTGGTGCGAATACAACAGCACAACTTCAGCGGTTTTGTGGACACAGAGTCTGTGTGCTGATGGGTCAGAGTTGTTTTAGCCTAATACATCATTATGTAAAATCAGGTGAGCTGCTGAAGGTGATTCACAAATCCATACAAAGGCATCGGGGTGAAATGGAACTGGAACCGAACCCGTGTTCTTTTAACCGGTTCACAGTCTTGATATTATTTAATACTTTCTTGTTAGTTTGCTTTTATTTCAGGGGTAAGTTAAGTTCCCCTTATAAATGACTTACAGTTGGCAAAAAAGCAACTTGATGACAATACTCACAGATTATAAAGAAAAGTCTATAAAAAATAAAGGTAAAGCATTCTTCTTCACTCCTCCTATTCAAAATCTTTTAAATGGTTGGAAAAGATAACAGGTTTGTAAACAGCAGAACTTTCCGAGATGTGAAAATCACTAAACGTCATTAACCACCCATATATATTAGAAACCCGAATGTATCCCTTCTAATGAAAGCAGATGATGGAGCTGTTTATGGCCTCTGCTCTGAACTGGAGTGGTGTATGCAAACACCTTGTGGCTGAATACAGTCAGACCCTCACAGCATGTTCCAGCATCTTTTATAAAGTCTTATGAGAGAAGAATAGAGGGCTGTTATTGCAGTAAATGGATGTGGGATTCCTTGTTAAACACCTCGACCTGAAAAGAAACGTATGTACATTGTGATTTATTCATTAAGTCCATAATTAAGAGTAATCCCTGCTCGTCTTCTCGGGTTCCTGCTGCTGAGTGTTTTTGTCCGAGCTGGGCTTCCGTAGCGGTGCGGAAGAGGAGGACCAGGCGGGATATGAGAACTTTGGAGAGGGTTTCTCGAGTTCAACAGGATTAACGAGATAAAGTGTAGTTTATTTACAGGTATGGAGTGCATCAACGCAAAGTATGTGTCCCAGAAGATCAGTAAGACTCGCTGGAGGCCTGTACCAGCAGCCTCTTTACAGCAGCCCCACTTCTTCTCCACCGGCTCCTGGGACAACGAGGTACACCCAACAAGACCACATTTCACACACAACAGTCGACTTGACCTCCTGCAGGGGCCACGGCGAACACACATTATGACTAGTGTTCTCTTAAATACACCCGGACAAACAGATCGTGGACAAAAGTCACCTGTCGTCAACTGTCGACACCTGTCGATTGTAGCTTCTGCAGGAGTGCCACGACTAACATACAGGAGCATTATTCGTCTATATAAACTGTATGGGCAAAAATAATGGGACAGCTGTGCATTGGAACTTATGCTTGAGAGCGCGACTAACGTAAAGTATGAGTAATATTCTCCTATATAAACTATATGGACAAAAGAATTGGGACACTTGACCACACCAATAAATACTTTAATGACATTGCATGGAGTATGGAATGTCTCCTCCACAGGGCAATTAAACAATGTAGTCTCTATATAGACAGTCATGTTGTTTGACTTGTTAGCAGTCATGATAGCTGTCTGGCTTAATTAGCCAGAAAACCAGGCAGCCCCCCTCATGTATCCACCCTGAAATGCTTCTAGTTCCCAACTACAAGATCTTAAGGCTGTTACCCTGGTCTTTACATCAGAACACACCCCCCACCCCTTCAGGGCTGTTGTGGTTCCAGAATTGCAGGAAAACTTAATGTACATTTATACTGTGTAGAGGATGTATCACCCAGCACTACTAATCATCACTTATCCTGACATCAAGGAAAGTTGCTTCTCAATCTTATGAAAGTTATCTGGTCCTTTATGTAATGTGTCCCTTCTCTGTGTCAGGCTAATCATGTCAGCATCTGGTGTGTGGGGGAGACTGGGATGGCTGGAGAAGATGATGAGTTGGAAGGAGATCCGCAGTTACTGTGCGAGTGTAAACACGGAGGAGACGTGCTAGACATGCAGGTGGGACAGGCTCGTTACAAGCCATGACAGTGTTGATCAAAACCTACTTATAGGCCAATCGTTATCTTTTCAATAATCTTCAAAAGATGATTTCTGTCATAGTGTTTGTTAATGAACATAGCTTATGGTTTCATTGTTGTTCCTGAATAATACATTTTAGATGAATAACTAAATAATAAACTTATGGATTTGGAGTTAAATGCACCATACGTCTAATAGTTTCATATCTTCTTTAGTTTCTAGATCAAGACAGACTAGTTACGGCATCATCTACAGGAGCGGTGGCCATCTATAAACTTCATGCTGACAGCCAGGTATGAGCAGTTTCTGCAGTCTTGTTTGTGGAAGAAAAAGGAAAAAAAATCCCTTGATTTCCCACTTCTCTATGACTTGTGGTGTTCTTCCCTATGGCTTATGTATTGTTGGGTGAGGTGTTGGCTAGTTATTATGTGACAGTTGTTGTATAGATGCTCTGACTGCAGTATCTTGGTTAAATAGTTGACATGGATTTAAGCTGTTTTTCAGGTAAGAAACAGTTGTGGACTTCTTAAGCACTGTTGTACGTCGCTCTGGATAAGAGCGTCAGCTAAATGCCGTAAATGTAAATGTAAATGTGTGTGACTGTCAAACTGTTAGTCTGTGTGTCTGCAGTGTTTTGTGCAGTTATGTCAAGTGAATCACAGTGATATTGCAGACAATTTGAGGGGAAATCCCCCATCCATCCAATGTTCATTTTATGTAAACACAAAGCATTTCTGTACATGGTGGTGATGATGACGACGATGAAGATGCATCAGACTACATATCATTGGTGGAAATAAATTTAATTTAGTGTTTATGAAATGGATATCTTGGCCTAAATGGTGTAAAAAAGCCCTCTGGTGAAACATGGGTCATTTTGTAATTTTGGTTATACAGATTTCTTCACTTTTGTATGTATAATGTTATTTGTATTCAATTCTAGGTGTTGCATTTTTAAATGGGGAGATTTTAACAATAAAATATTTCATTGTATGGATTATGTATCATTATGTATCTAACTATTCTCCAGTAGGCAGCTTTATATGACTGATGAATTAATTATTACTTTGGGACAATGTACCTTTTGCTCTTTGTTGATGTCTTACCTTAAAGTTTTATGTTTACTCCAAATGTTTGTTTTCTGTGCTCTGTAGACCCTGTCCATGGCTCATGTTTGGGACAGGGCGCATCATTACCAGCAAGCTAACGCCCCCTGCACTGGAGTGGTGTGCAGTAGTCCAGATGTGGTGTCAGTAGGGGAGGACGGGAGAGTTGTTCTGTACAAAGCGGACCAGAGGGGAGTCGCCCGTGTCATCGGTCAGTATTATATGGCCTCACCTTTACTAGTACTTATTTATAAGCCTGGGGGATCACAAATAAGATGGCAAGTCTCTGCCCTTTAGAATGATTCAGTTTGATTCAGGAAATGAGTGAATTATCATCTCAATTGAGTGTATTCCTTTGCATATGCTACAGTTTTTTTCCCCAGTATGTTCAATCCAACGAATCCAACACATTAACTCTGCATGGCAGATGTGTGCTCTTTTTTTACGCATGGGAAATAAGAAAAACATGTAATTGACTGGTGCGCTCAAACGCACATAGCTGTTCTGTAAATGCACAAATGTGATTAGTTACATGCTCCTGAAGTATTAAAAGGAAACATAACAAACTTTGTTGTGTTTGTCATTTGGAAGATACCCAGATGAGATTAGCCAAGAAATCTTTTAATAATTTATTGAATATTATTATAATTGCTTTAATCGCTCCTAACATTCATAAATGCCTGAAACTCCTGGCAGTCCCTGAACTGTGTAGTGCTGAGGCTGTCCAGCACTGGAAGTTGACATCTCTGACACACAGTATCAGTTTAAAATGAACTGCTGAGTCAGTTGAACTGTCATAAAAAGTAAAAGCCCGAGTTGGAAACAAATAGTTGTCGAATCAGCAGAGCAAAAGTAGAGATCAGTAGGGAAAATATACTTTTCTCCAAAATACTGATACATTGGGGACTTATGGATTGTTTTTGAAATGTCTGCACGATGCCATTTTCCCTACAGAAAATGCAGACAGCAGCACAATCCACGCAGTGACTTTTCTCCGGACGACTGAAGTGCTGACGGTGAACTCCATTGGGCAGCTGAAGCTGTGGGACTTCAGGCAGCAGGGCAGCGAGCCGGCACAGATCCTCTCTCTGTGAGAATCTCGCACACAGCATAAAGCAACACACCACTTTCCCTAATGTATCTCATACCACCTGAAACACAAAGTTTGTTCTCATTAAATCTATATTGTCTGAGGTTTTGAGGTCAGATATAGGTATTCAGGTATCTCAGGAATATTGAAACTTTTAAAATTTTTACGACCAGACTTTTGAGATGAATTTCTGATGATAAGTCCCTCCATTAACCACAAAAATATTAGCTTACTAAATTATCTAAATGTTGATAAAGCAGCAGTTTTAGGGTTTATTATTATTTTAATTTACAATTGGATTTAGTTTATTCACCAACATATCTAGAGTCCCTGCTTTTTTAGGTTAGCAATGGAGCTAAAAGGCTAATGCAGCTAACAAACATTTGGAATCAGCAGTTACCCATATCTTTCTTGTGAATGCATCCCCAGTGCTTCTGAAACCTTGTTTGACTAACATATTATTGCTGCTTACTTTATTTGTGCGTATTGGCACTTTTCTAATGAATACACAGTTCTTGGACATTCACAGTTCCAAACCTGGATTTGTATCATTTGTGTAGATGAACTACTTTTCTCCAGTGCTACACTGGCCTAAAGTAGTTACAGTAAGCTGTTTTGTTCTGCAGAACCGGGGACAGGGTGCCCCTGCACTGTGTGGACAGACACCCAAACCAGCAGCATATAGTAGCCACCGGAGGCCAGGACGGCATGCTGTGTATCTGGGACGTGAGGCAGGGCAACATGCCCTTCTCTCTCATGGAGGCTCACTCTGCTGAAAGTGAGGGCCTGATCTGTTTACAGTGGAAATGTTTTCTGTCTGGCTTCTATAAATCCATCCACCCATCTATCCTTTCATCCATCTATCTTCTATCTGTCTATATATTCATCTGTCCATGAATACATCCCTCTATATAATCAGCCACCCTTCTTTCTATATATTTATCTGTTCCTTATATCTGTTCACCCTCCCATCCATCTATCTACTGATCCGCCCATTTTTTAAACCATTTATCTTTATCTATTCTTCCATTTTTCCCTCTGTCTGTCTGTCTATATCTTTCTTTGTCTATATATTCATCCATCCTATCTGTCTATCGATCTGTCTGTCTATCTGTCTATTCATCCATACTTCCATTTGTCTGTCAACAAATTAATCCTTCCATCTATCGATCTGTCTATTCATCCTTCCATCTGTCTAAATGTCTGTCTATATATCTATCTGTCTCTGTCTATGAATTCATTTATCCATCCATTCATCCATTCATCTGTCTGTCTGTCTGTCACATGAAGATTGTGTATACAGATGTCACAGATCATATTGTTGTTGCCTATTCTTTAAAAACTAAGATCCTGTGCATTGATAATGTATTATTTTTTTCCCCCCTGTAGTGTGGGAGGTCCATTTTCACCCATCAAACCCAGACCACTTGTTCACCTGTTCAGAAGACGGCTCTCTGCTGCACTGGGAGACCTCCTCTGGCTCAGACGTGCCCTCATTCCTACAGGGTGAGCAGAATTCACCGGGGTCTGACTCAAAATAAACAAAAGGCAGTATATTTTAAAGTGTCCTTCTTGGTTTGAAGAGAAGGTTTTGCATAAATAATTATTTATTATTTAACAATTATAATAATTTTCAAACAATTAAAAGAATATGTGCTTGGCATTAACACCCAATCGTCGTCATATGAACAACAGATCAGCTTCCAGTCCAAACAGATCACCTTTTTGAATACAAATCCAGATAATGGATTGGATTTCATTGCCTGCCGCAATGTTTAAAATCAGGTTCTTTGAATTAGGTGTAGCTTTTGCAGGCACAGTATGTTCCAGGCAGTTTTAAATTACACAAAAAGAAATGACATTGAGTTATGGATGTTTTGCTTAGCACCCGCTGTTGAAAGATAAATAATGGTTTAAACTCCTAAGCAGGACTGTGTATTGTCCTCACAGGCCAAAAACAGCATTTCAGCTGTCATACTTATAAGCTCATGTTTGAATTAATGAGCTAGAATACCGTATCTGTCAAAATACCATATTCAGTCAGCTGTCAACTTCACTAAATGAGGCCATGTCCTATTGTTTTGTTGCTCTTGTGTTTTTCTTGCTCTTTTTTTCTCGCTCTATTTGCACTCTGTATTTTTTTTTGTCCTGTCTGCACTTTTGTAGTCTTGTGGTGCTTCTGTTTCATTTCACTGTGTCCTATTCTGAAAAGACTATAAAGCTACTGGATTGGATACACATACCAAATGCCTTAATTCGAGATTACTTTGTCATCAGCAGCTTTGTACACGTAAATAGTGTGTTGAGACCACGTTGCAGCATACAGTGAGGAACATAAGGATTTGAACACCCTGCGATTTTGCAAATTCTCCCACTTAAAAATCATGTTGTAGGTGCATTCCCACAGTGAGAGACAGAATGTAAAAATAATAATAATAATCAGGAAATCACATTGTATGATTTGTAAAGAATTTATTTGTATTGCACTGCTGCACATAAGTATTTGAACACCTGAGAAAATCAGTGTTAATATTTGGTACAGAAGCCTTTGTTTGCAATTACAGAGGTCAAACATTTCCTGTAGTTCTTGACCAGGTTTGCACTGCAACAGGGATTTTGGCGACTCCTCCACACCGATCTCCTCCAGATCTGTCAGGTTCCGGGGCTGGCTCTGAGCAACACGGTGTTTCAGCTCCCTCCAAAGATTTTTGATTGGATTTAGGTCTGGAGACTTGCTAGGCCACTCCAGAACCTTGATATGCTTCTTATGGAGCCACTCCTTGGTTTTCCTGGCTGTGTGCTTCGGGTCATTGTCATGTTGGAAGACCCTCTTCAGTGCTCTGACTGAGGGAAGGAGGTTGTTGCTGAAAATCTCACAATACATGTCCCCATTCATCCTCTCCTTAATACAGTGCAGTCGTCCTGTCCCCTTCGCAGAAAAGAAGCAGAAAAAATTCTTGCTGATTGCCAGCAGTGCAATACAAATAAATTCTTTACAAATCATACAAAGTGATTTTTTACATTCTGTCTCTCACTGTGGGAATGCACCTACAATGTGAATTTCAGACCCCTCCATTATTTCTAAGTGGGAGAACTTGCTAAATCACAGGGTGTTGAAATACTTATGTTCGTCACTGTATAGACATACAGGAAAGTCCAGATCCCAGTTGGAGATGCTGAATAACCTCTAGACGTTAATGTGTTTGTCTGCCTTGTGATGCAGTGGCAACCTGTCCAGACCTGTGTGTGCAAAGAAAGGCTACAAAAAATTAATTAGAGGCTCAGAAAATTAATGGGTAGGTGAATGAATGTTTTTCATGCAGAATTAATATGGATTAACATATAAAATTAATATGTAATGCAAGTAAGAAACTTAAGTCATTGACTGCGATTCATTACACAGCTTTGGTACAGAAAAAACAATTAGTATAATGCCTTATTTTGAAGCACATGTCCCTCCTCTCCCATCACTAGTGGTGGGAGGGGGCATGAAATATGAAACTGCTTAATAGTATTTTTCTGGTGATGGTGATATGATCAAAATGTATTAGTTTTGATGTGATTTTAGAAAAACAGATTTTTCTTATTAAAATGATTTGGTTTTTATTTCCTGCTGTGGGGTTTATCCAGGCAGATGATATCAGGTGCTGTATAAACTTCTATTGCTTTTAAGCTGCATTAGCCTTGTAGCTCCAGTACAAAACTAAAGAAAAAAAACTTCAGACACTAAACATGTCCTGACTAATTGCCTACATTCTGCGTTTGGGGAAAGTTATGCAAATTAGGTTTTTCGCCAAACTGTTTGCATACTCATTACATGGTACTTCTTTACCTTGAGCTTTGAGGCTATTCTGGCATGAGTTGGGGACCATTTCAGATGTGAGAAACACCTTTTAAGTATCAGTAGGGTTCGAGTTCCATTAAGTCCTCTTCACTGATTGGGCTGTGAATAGGACTTAACAAAAGCTCCTGTTCCTACAGAGATCTTCCTCTCGCACTGTCTCGCTGCTCTATTTTCCATCAGTGCCTGCTCCCAGATGTCCTGAGTGGCTTTTGTGGAAGATAAAGGACGCTTTATGGCCACTTGCATCGCTGCATCAGATACACAGCTGGGAGGACGCAATGTGAAAGCCTTCGTCCTCTCTAGCTTTCCCTTGTCCCCTCCGTGTGTGTCTCCTTCTGTTTTTCTCTTTTGCTCTGCCTCCCTCTGTCTCACTTTGTACCCCCCCACCACACACACACACACACCCACCCACCCAGCGCAGTTAATGCGCAAATACAGAGCTTTGAGCTCTTTCACTCGAAACCTGCAGTTCCCATAACTGCTTGGCTTGTCCTTAAAGCTAATACCTTCACCTCATTAAGATAAGGTAGGTCTTGGCGAGGATGGCACGGCACAGCAGTAATATTATTCATACAATGTTTTGCCAGCAGCAGATAGTGGCAATGCTCATTTTTATGTCAAATTCAGACTTCATAAGCTTTAAATGGTTACAAACTTTTTCCTTTCCTCTATTCCCTGAACAAATGTGATGTTGCCTGCATTCGAACCTCAAGGCTATGAGACATATCAGCCCTGTGTCGTTCAGGTCGAGAAAACAGCCATCTCTTGCTTTGGCGGTTATTCAGAGCATTCTCCAGTTCCTCTCTGTCAACCTTTTCCTGCTGGTTTCTCACTATTTCTAGATCCTGTCCTCTCTGCTCAAGGCTGCATGTTGGATGGCATTCTTCCTGTGATTATGGCCTGCAACAGGACTTTAAGTGTCCCTAAGGATGCCTGAGCAAACAACTGGAGGAAATGGGCCTTCATTGTGCTAACAAGCAACAAATTGAACAGACGGTGGTCAGAGATCGACGCCAATGGTATAGGCTTAATGTTGTTCATCTCTGAAGAAAGATATGGGAAGAAAGATATGAGATGTAAGGAAGAGCTGTTGCATTACTGCACACAGGGTGATTCAGATGATAATGTTTCATTCTGGACATAATGAGTAATGACTTCCTCTGTCAAAGAGCAAGAGAGTAGAATATTAAGAGAGACTACTGTTTTAAAATATTCATGTGCGACAGCCCCAGAAATAGGATGAAATCTTCTATGGATGGTGGGGATGATTCAGATGTTCAGGCAGTCTAATATTTTGTAGTGCCGATGTTCAGGTCTTGTCTCATCCTACTTGGGTCAAAAGCTTACGTGCTAGTTGTGTATGTCTTGATCCAGTGTTTGCCCACTGACCATTTGAGCAATTTAATTGTTAGTAACTATACAAATCCAGTCTCTCTTTGTATTTCTTTTTGAAAAATCCACCTAAAAATGTGCTCCACTGCAACAGGTTCTGGAAAATGGCAGTTTACCTCAACAACAACTCTTAGATTGGCTTTAAACACACTGCTTTTGATCGGAGAGGGAAACTCCAATTCCTAGCTCTTAGCTAGTTTGTGAACTTCATTTATTGTTCTACATAATACTATAAATGTATCACATCTGCTTAAATTGAAGTGAACATAATGCAATAGACTGCGTAGGCTGCTGGTTGATGGAATCCCGTTTATTCATCACTGTTGATAAGTTCCAAAGCTAATGTTGTGTTAGACCATAATCATCTTCATCTCAGAGTAGACATGTTTACCCCTAGTAATTATATCAACATTCTGTTTAATGACTGTTTTCCAGACTTCATTTCTTTCACAAGTGTCTTTTTTTCTTCGCTGAGATGGGGAAGTATTTCTCAAATGTATAACGAGTTTCGAGTGAAGTGAACTTTACTCACTTTAAGCAGATTGAAGCCATTTGAATCTCATTTTGAGGTGATTTGCTCATCATCCCAGTGCACTCGGATGGCTTTAAAAAAAGTTTGCAGAAAAGTTATCGGTCCTTTAAGAGCAATCAGTGGCTCTTTGGTTGCTAGGTTACACACATCAGGTCATGACTGCGGCTCATTGCTAAGCAATGGAAATCTCCAGGTGTGGACGATAGGCCGAATGTCAGCATTCTTCAAACTTTAATGAAGAACTTCAGTGCAAATGTGAAACACAGACTTTCAGATTTTGTGTATTTGTGAGCTAACAGGAATGAGGGGGCTTGGTTTTGCTACTGAGGCCTTGATACACGGTTCCTGACCGTAACTGGCTGCTCACAGGCTATGGACTACAACCCATAGGCTTCTTTATTCGTTTCCTTTTTCTGGTCCAGTGTTCAGAAGCCTAGCCTGTGATCCGCTCTATCTCCTGACCAAGGTTTACAAGGTCCAGACCGTGATGTTAATCTCAGCCTCTGCCAACATAAGTGCAAAGCATCTGATATGTACTGTACACTAAGATGCCCACAACTCTCAAAAATCTTTAGTTACAATCTCTGTTTTTCTGTCAGTCTGACTGGGAACACTTTATCAAGCTGGGTCCTGCTTTTAACACTGTGACAGCAAGTCATTCAGAGTAAGGTAGTTTGCTAGTGGGATCGTTAGTTTTTGTTGGGGAAAAGGTTGTTTTGAAAAGTTTTTCAGCTTTTTTCTTTTTTCTTGGTTTATTTTACTGGTTCCCGGGTCTGCTATCTGAGACCTTGTGGGTGGCTGTTGCATGGCTGGGAGGATTCTAGCTGATTTCCTTGTAAGTATGTAAGAGGTTGTAAAGAAAAGCCCTGGCATTTTGGTTGAACCACCAGTCTGTTTTTGTTGCAGCAAGCACCAGCATTTGCCCCTATGCGTCATACAAAATCAAATGGATCATTTCTCATGTGATCTGTTCTGTCACAGCCATTTTTGGCCATGTTGAGCACCTAAACCCACCAGACTCTAAAGACAAACAGAATTCTGACTTGTGAACCTGGTCTGAGATGTAAAAACTGCGAATGTCTTAGTGTTTTTCCTTTTTCTCTGATTAGACATTCATGAGCACAATTGCTTGTTGATCGTTTGAACTGTAAGCTTTCTTACTAACCTCTTATGTTCTAGATGACTTCTATAATCGCCACAGCAAAGGTTCACAGATATGTTTTAAAATATTGCACGGCAGTGTTTTCCTTGCATTGGTATATTTTTTCCACTACCTCCACAAACCCACCCCTATCCTACTCACTGGTTGACAAAAGTGAAGTGAAGTCAGGCACAAATACAAATACCATCTAACTGTATAGGAAACAAATGCCAGGCATAACTTTTGCTAAATATTAGAGAATAATCAAAGCTTTTAGAATCAAAGGTTGATTTTAAAGCGAGATTGATGAAAGATTTTTTTTATTGGTGGATGAAGGGAAGCCGGATATCTTCCAGTACATCATAAATGATCAAATCTGTAAACACTTGGCGTGTCTTTTTGATAGCGCCGTCACATTGAGTGATGAAAAATTAACCTGCTTTGATCTTACTCTGACAATCCTTTGAATTGGCTTGTATCAAATATTCAATTTGTTCAAAATATTAAATATATTTATCTATCTCATGTGTCCATGCAGAAGTATAAGCCTGGCCGGTGTGATGACATTTTGAAGTGGAAGCCCCCCAGTCTCAATTCCGTGGACTTCCGACTGAAGATCTCTAAGGTTGGAGGGGAAGGGTGAGTCTCTGTCACCACAGCAACCAGCCTCTCAATATCCTCATCAACAAACATCAAAACTATACTCAAGCACACACACACTCTGTACCCTCACACCTGCCATCTACAGTACTGTGTCTTCTCTTTGTAGCCTCTCTTTGCAACGTTTGTATGACAGGTGTATTTTAGATTTGGATAGCTGCTCTGGGAGGTTTTTACAGGTTTGCGTTGTGCATTTCAGTCTGTGTGTGCCTGTGTGTGTGCGAGAGAGAAAGAGAGTGGGTATATTACATAATCCTAGCCTTGAGTCATGTGCAGGTAGTAGCAGCAAGCTTAATTCAACTGCAACACATACTTATCTCCCTGGACACTCGATGATATTACTGTTGCCGTGGCTCAAATGAAAATCTCCCTGTCTGTTTGCCTGCAGGCCTCTGTATTGTTATGAGTGTTATTATGGCCCAGAAATTGACCCTATTCTTTTTGGAGAAAAAAAGAAAAACATCAGACGTTCTCTCATTTCCAAATGGCAGCTAATCTCTTAGCAAAAATAGTTTCTGTAATTTATAACAGCAGAAGATTTTTTTGGTGAGTTTTCAAAAATGTTCTTAGAAATACCATAAGCAACAGGTTCTTCATCATGGAAGAGAACAATTTTTCCAAGTTGTGTGCGCAGTAATGTTTTTTTTCTTGGTTATTTAGCTTTAACGCTCTTTTCTGGGTTCATGTAGTATTTGAGGGTGTTATTCCCTAGAGCCAGACTTAATGATGCTTAGATTTCACAGTCTATCATAGGGACTAATGATACTTTGAAAATCATTCTCTCGTTCTCTCACTCTCTTACTTTCTATCGCACTCTGCGTCTTCTCTCTCACTTTTTCTCTCTTGTCTTTCTTCCTATTTCTTTACCCCCTCTCTCAGCAGATTTCCATGTAAAGTAATTTTTTTCTTTGTAAAATCTCCACAAAAACACAGCTGCAAATTGCCTGTTTCCACGGAGTAATGTTATGCGATTAAAGCTGGGTTTTATCCTCTCATATGAGTCATTCCACTTAAACATGCCACAAGATTGTATCACTTTTGGTCTGGTGATTTTGATCGCATCCTCTGCAATAGCGGAGGTAGGTTGATGTAATATAACATTTCTTTGACTGGAAAACCATTTAACCGTATAATGATTCATTTTTGTGCCCAATTTCAAATTGTGCATCAAACAGGTATATGGATACCTGTCTCTCTTCCCCCTCTTCTCTCATTTCTCTCTTTTAACTTTTTTTGTTTTAGCCCTTCTCCCTGCTCAGTGTGTGTAAGTGTGTTGGTGGTCTGTGAGATGTTTGGAGGTGTCTACAGCAGGCAACTGAGAGCAGAGACTGTTCAGCTCCAGTAAACAGATCAATAACTCCCACATGAGAGGACGTGGTTCTCCTTATCCCACCGCTGGACTGGACCACCCCTGTCTCCACTCCACTGTGTTTCCTCAGTGCTCTGAAAACGCACACACACAAGTACATTGGGAAACCTTCATCCCCACACTAAGACACAGCAGGGCAACTGCTGCTTACAGTCTGCTGCTTGCCTCTCATGGCATTATTCTCAGCCTGCAACAAAGTACCAAGAGATTCTGACCAAACTGCTAGACAAACCAAACTACTATACAATCTCCTCTGCCCTGTCATTCTGAGGTTTTGTAGCAAAGCTGCAAATTTAGTTGACAATCAGTCATCAGTGATGTTGTCTTTATATGATCCACATTCAAACTGAAGTGTGTGTTCTTATGTAATAACCTATCGAATGTAGTTTTACCTAACTCAGACATATTCATATATTTTTATCGATTAAATAATTTAACATCAGGTTACATGGGCATTCAACTGGTACGATTTCAATTTAACTGGTTTGATTTAAGACTCCTGTCAGAGTTATTATTGATTTGTTTAATTCCTCCCGGAACAGCTTGGAAAGCTGAAAGAATGTAAGATCAGGAAAAGGATGTAAGATTAGGCTTCAAGATGAGGTTTTGAATAATTACGACTGCAGAGAGAGGCCAGCGGTTTAATTACTGGATTAATCGCATGATTTTCAGACTAATTATATAATAGAAATAATTACTAGTTGCAGCGCTATTTGGCAGTTACTTTTTGAATAGTCAGCCTGGCAGTAATGTTAGTTTTACATTGCCAGTTTTGTAGCATCATGTTCACTGTGAAAATTATTTTTGCTGTGGGTTTTTGAGCTTAGCTGATATGGTGATAAGTCTCTTAAATCAGAAATGACTTTTGTCCATGCTCTGCTGCTTTTTGCGACTTGTGATTGTAATCTGGAAGATGGTCCTAGTAGGTGTTCCAGCACCAAACAGACGTCTGAGCATAGCTAGTGGGTAGATTCTCGTTCTCTCTCATTTTCACTCTCTCATTCTCTCTCTCGCTCACACAGTTTCTCTCTCTGTCTCTCTTGCTTGCTCCCTCTCACTCTCTCCGTCTCTCTTGCTCACTCTCTCTCTCTGTCTCTCTTGCTTGCTCCCTCTCTCTTTCTCGATACCTCTCTATCTCTCTCTCTCTCTCTCTCTCTCTCTCTCTCTCGCTCTCTCCTCACTCTCTGGACGCTGGTGATGGAGAGGCCTGTTAGGTACTTGAGGTTATCTCTGTGTCTCTGCCCCGCTAAGAAACTGGAAAATGTGACGAGCACTCGTCTCCTCCTCCTACGCCATCACTCTCTCTCTCTGTCTCGGCCCCTCATATGCACTCATTCGCTTTCTCTCATTATTTTCAAAGGGTTCAGAGAAGAGAGCAATGGACAAAGGCAAAGAGACTGAGAGCTGACGAAAGGGACTGCAGAAAGCTCTGCTCTTTCGGCTGGATCTCACAGAGTGTTTCAGGGAAAGAAGGTCTTGTTTGTAGATTTATTCCTACGGCCTTAAGCTTGTACTACGGATTTAGTTGTTTTTGAGTAGTGTTTTTTAGCTTCAGACCTTAAGAGCTTAAGCACTTTTTGTTTCTTCCCTGTCCTCATGTGATCCAGTTCAGTAGTTAAACAATGGATTGTGGACACTTCTCCTAAAAGACTTCAGTTATTTCCCATTGCTAACAAGTGTATGAACTCCATACATAGCCATGCAATCTCAACAGAAAAAAAAGTCTAGTAGAATGGGTCATACTGACAAGCCATCTTTGCCAAAAACTACTGACCTGCTTAAAAATGTGCCCCATTCAACTGTAAGTGACGTATTGTGGAATGGAAGCATGTAGGAGTAACCATGCCTTAGCCACAAAACAGAAGACCACACAAACTCAGAGTGTGTCCGCAGGGCGTTGAAGCATACCCTGTCCCCTGTTGCGTCACTCACTGCAGTGTTCCAAACTGCCTCTGGAAGCAATATTAGCATGGACACTGTGCATTGAGTGCTTCATGAAATGAGTTTCCATGGTTGAACAGCTGCACACAATCCAGCGATTGCTATGACCAATTCCAAATGGAAACATGTTCTCTGGATTGATGAATCACGCTTCACTATTTGGCAGTCTAATGGGTTTTGTGGATGCCAGGAGAATGCATAGTGCCAGTGACAAAGTTTGGTGGAGGAGGAATAATGGTCTGGGACTGTCTTTAGGGTTTAGTCTAGGCCCTCTAGTTGTAGCTGCATTACCATATATAGTGTTCACCATGGGCAAGACTGGGGTCCATAAACATCAGACTTTGATTTGGAGAAGCTTCAGTGGCCTGCACAGAGTCTTTAATCTGGCCATTTTATTTGCTATCTGAAGTGAACCTTCACAGAAAAAAAAAAGAAAAAAAAAACACCACAACTTGAACCAAGATTTCAAAAAGCCTCTTAAACACAATGTCTAGAGCAATGGTTCTCAACCTTTTCAGCATTAAGGCCCACCTATCCATCACAGCATGTTGCCAAGGCCCACTGTTAGCTTTACCCCTATTTTGGTGGCCATCTTGGAATTTACAGTACGAACTGTAAAACATCACAATTTCATCATACAAAGTTATTGTTTGTGGTTTGACTCATTTCAATGCTAAGACTGAAGTTTCATGTGCCAGCGAAGTAAAATATGTAAACTTATTTTCAAATAGCAACACAGGATGGAATCCTGGATTTTATGTTATGCTTGTGTCAAACCTCTTTGAATTCAGCAATCCTTATCGTCCCTGTCAAAAGAATTTTTCTTCTGGCATTGAAAACCCAGATCTTGACAGGTCTTGTCAACTTATGTTCAGAATTTGAGCTCAAAAGAATAAAAAATGAATGTTCTATATGGCTTTTTGTACCATTTAGTTTGGAGAAATCCTTATTTTTACTACAGAATTATAAATCAATAACCACTTCTCTCCCATTCATTCTGTACAAAAGGCTCCAATTAACCGACTAACACTGTCGGCCCCCCAGTTGACCATTCGGTTCAAACAATAAGAACTCCACATTCTTGACAAAACTTGCTCAAAACACAATAAAACAACTCCAAAACAAACTCACTTTGTTTCATCATTAAAAAAACATCTTTTTCCGACTGAGTGCAGCGGAGCGCCTCTCTATCTGCATCGCTCGACTGATCTGGGAGCGGTTTTCGGGCGAGAGGGCTCATTCAAAATGTTACAATCTCCACTATTCGTTAAATGGTGGAGGTTGTAATAATACACCAGTGCCGTTTTAATAATACATCAATCGCAGGTCTTGTACTTATACTCGCGGCCCAAGCAAAAGCCTTCGTGGTCCATCAGTGGTCCGCGGCCAAGAGGATGAGAAATCTGGGTCTAGAGCAGTGTATTTGTATCTATTTCATGTAATAGGTTTCCCTGAGGTAGCTTTTAGAGGTATCGAATTCTTTAGATGTCTAGTTCCTACCACCACTACAGTGAAAATGTATGTTTTGCTTGACATTTACATTATATATTGTGTAATTACATAATTGCATAACTGATAATTATATTTGCATTCAGTTGACATTTGGGGCCAATGGGTCTGCACAAGTTTTTCTAATTTGTTTTCGTCTGGGACAAAAATGAGAGATATCAAAATGTAATATCTCTCTTGACTTACATGAAATTTAGAATCTGTGTTTCTGCCCGATATCTTAGGACTGCAGTTAATGTATAAAATGTAATGATTCATATAAAATGACTGTGATTTCTAAAGGTTACCCACTGGTAGCAGCACTGTTAGCTTCCGGTTAGTCAGTTAGCATCCTGTAATCATCTTCAAAGGAAGTTCAGACTTTAGGGTTTATTCTGCAAGCTCTGCTGAAGTTACGCTGACATGATGCTGCTCAACCCAAATCCCAATTTAAACAGTCAGGAACTAAATGGCTCCTGGCTATCCAACTGTTCCACCTTTATCAGTGGCTTTGCAGGCCTGGCCTGAGAATAATATCTCCCTCTGCTGCCAGACTCAAAAGCTTGGCTATACTGCCCTGCCTCCTCCCAACTCCGCCCCATACCTCTACCGGCGTGCTGACCTAGTCAACATGTAGACCTAAACAGACAATTGGACAGACTTTCTCTTTAGTTTTCTCCATGTAATGCTGAAAGAATTTGACTTTTTTTTCTCGCTGTTCAGTGTTGGCCCATGTGTGCGCGTGCGCACACACACACACACACACACACACACACTATTAGATGTAAGATTTGAGGTCAAAAAAGCACCAGGGGGCACTCTTAGTTCAAAGAGTGGAAAGGTAGTCATCGGTAGACTTTGAAATGAACAAAGAAGAGCAAGATGATGTGACACACATGAGAGAGCAGGAAAGGTGGAGGTTCACAAACAAAACTAGAAGTTTAGTTTCATCCTCAGGAATGTCATAGGTGATGTCATCATGGTAGCACTGTTTTTTTTTTGTTTTTTTTTACATGTACATTTAAATAGAATATTTACTATAAGGGGGCAAAGGTCTTTACCTTCAGTAAACCTTTAAAACCTTTACCTTTGACCGCTTGCTGAGAGTGGTTCCAGTAAGATATTACTACGCTAGGATGCTGGACACAAAGACGATGATGACTAACTCTGACAAATTTAATAACCACATTAGATGAACATGCTTAAATAAATTCTCCCTGTCAGCCCCTGAAAGACCCAGAGATGATGCTTTGAGAGCTTCAGAGCAATCAGTCATGCCTTCCCGCTGAGGACCCGAACTGCAGCTGCAAATGCAATTTGTATTTGCTTCTTATGCTCCTGAAACGATCAGGACCCAAAGTCCAAATGGCCCATATTGCAGCAGGAATTCTCTTTGAGTAAAGCCTTGCCCAGGACAGCATTATACAAATCAGCTTTTGCTCTACTGAGATCCAAAGCCGTGGCAGCGTGAGAGGCAGGGGAAGGAGTGTGCGTCAAGTGTTAAAATGCCAGTGGAATTCTAATGAGTTTTGCCTTCAGCAATTCTGTCTTGTGTCCCAAGGCATATCTAAAAACAATATATTCCTTTTTTCTTTCCTCTGTAAGCCACAAGAGAGGCAAGACTAGACTGTTTATGCAGTCTATCAGACCAAGAGGTCTGCTGCTTGCTGGGCTACTTGAGGAGCAGCAATTCAGAGAGGATTTTTGACTGGTATGATAATTGGGAGACAATTGAATTGGACTTTGGTGTTGTGCCTACACACCCTCATGAAGACAGGATTTATGCCACTCTGATTTGTATCAGGTTAAACCAGGACATGACTCCCTTCACTGAGTGCCCTGGCTCCCAATTGAACCATTTTCCATGTTTGTTTAATTTTAAGTATATTTGATGTAACGGGTTCCAAGCAGGTAAACAATATGTTGGTCCATGTCATTATAACTAGCTTACAGTGTACATTATGAAACTCCAAGAGTTCTTCCAAAAGCTTTGATCTTTACTGCATGCAAACTGACAAAACATGAGCAACACACTCTGGCTTTAAAATGCTGAAAGACCATTAAGGGCTCCTCAGACTGTCCAGAATTATGCTGGATCTGACATCCTGCTATTGACGAGCCCAAGCAACATGATCCATATTAGATGAGCAGAGTAGACCTGAGCCATCATTACATCATGTTTCTGAAGGACAGACGATGAGCCGTGGAAAAGTGCTGATGCCTCGTGCTGGCATATCGCAGCTGAGAGATTGTAAGAATACAAAATGCTCCAGGAATAATGATCATCAAGGAGGAAATGAAACTTGTTCTAAAAGGCTAATGGCTGTTGTGTTTGGGGTTTTATGGATTTTTTGCATTTGCTTTTTTGTTTGTTGAAAGAATGCTTTCGACAGCATCTAACCTGCAACATTCTGACAAAAAGGTGGCCACTACATCGCTATCAATATCGACTCTCATCCTCTGCAAGCGGGTGGAGTCGATGGAAGATTCGTGTAGAATGTGGTCAGTTTATCATGGTATCATGTGACCTTCAGCAAGCTTGTTAGACTGCAGTACTGGGATAATTTCTCAAAAAGAATATCCATCACAAATTACCCTTTCTTCCTGACAATCAGACGACTCATTACTTCTAAATTACTCAATGAAAGCACAAGGGCCGACGACCAATAGTCCTTTCAGAACTTCAGACATTTAAAAAGCTCGTCACTGTTCCTGCCTCTGCTTTGAAGAAGACATGTCTGTGTCCGTCTGTGTCCGTCTGTGTCCGTCTGTGTATATTTCAGGCTATGACTGGCTTCTGACTATGACTGATGAGTCTGATGGGCTATGCTGACAATAAACATCAGTAAAAGAAACCATAGCTGGTTTGGTGTTATAAGCAGATTTCTGTTCTTGAGAAACTGCTTCTGCATGATAAACAAAGCTTTCCATCAGACCAGTACAAAAACAGGAATGTTTGATTTTCTTAAACCGGAGAAAGTCTGGTTCTGTTGAGTTTTTGAATATCTAAGTTCAGTGTGATGCTCTGGGCAGTCCAAGCATCTATAAAACATCACTATTCTATTGTTTTTGCTTCTCGTACCTTTGTACTGTCCACTTCCTGTTGAAAGGGTGAAAGGTTGGGGGCTTAATTTAGCTAAACTGAAAGGCGGTTGAAACTATCACTGAAAAATAACTTGTCTGAATTTATACATATAAGTATAAGGGGTATGTATCTGCATAGACAAAGAACCAGCATAGATTAGGGATGGAAGACCAGTAGCACCGCTCCCCACACACCCCTCCATCAAATCAGGCCCACCCCAAACCTCTTGATCCACAGGAAGCACTGACTTTAAACTGTAGGCTCTTAACTCTGCATAGTTAAGTACTTGTCCTTGTTACCCCATTACTGCTGCTGGAATTACATTGCATTGTTAGTCTCCTTCAGGGAAATAAACAATGAAGGCAGTTATTGCCTCTGTATGTGAGTCACATGACTATGTGATGCTTAACTGCAGCAGGCAGATGCTAGTGAATTGATTTAACAACTCCACCTGCTTCCCATGACGTCCTCCAATACGTTGTGCCAAAACAGATCAGAGCTATATACATGAAGCTGTGGAACATCTTCTGAGCATCTAAACTATGAAATAAACACACCTTCCTCGCTGCCATAATCTCCTGGTGGGTTATTTTTGAAATATGTCAATACTGTCTCGCCACTGATTGTTGACATGGTCTGGAGAAGACGACTGCGGCAGAAGGTCACACACTCTGTGAGAGTCATGCTCTTCGAGAGCAGGTGTCTTTAAAGACAACACTTGAAATTGGACGTTCCCCGAATTAGATTTTTCCACTTGTGTGATGTTTATCTTATCTTTTGGCATAAAATGAGATGAAAGAAGGCCTTTCTGTTTCAAGTTGCAGTCGCTTCTGCAAAGGAACACATCAATAGCGCGCCTAAATCCAGGGAGATCAAGAACAAATCAAATTGGATTTGCGCATTACATCCTGTTGTTGTGTTTCCTCATGGCTGGAGTCGGGCTTTGAGCTTAAACCTCTGCGGAGCATTCCCCTTGGGGCTGATCCAGCATTAGTCTGCCCGATCCAAATCCTAACCTTATCCATTACAGGCACAACTGTTTTCGGATCGCCAGTAAATTCTTGCAGTGCTGAACTGCTAGAGCTGCCTCCATCTGTGTGGTGTCTCTGTATTTAGGCTGTCAGATAATTCGAAGCCTCTCATTGCCTCTGCAGTGTCTTGGTGAGATTAACCAAACCTCCAAACACGTTCCGGAAGCACGTCCATGCACTTTCAGTGTAATGGACTGGAAACGGTTGTGTGCGTGCGCCTGTGTGGTGCTGATGCTGTTTTTTAAAGCCTTTTTTCAGTCTTTTTTTTTTTATTAGAAAGCTGGTTTGCTCTTCTCTTCTAATGTGGGGTAATTGGTCTGACTGGAAGAGGCGTTCTCTCACCTTAACCTCCCGCCCCAGCAAGTGCTTGTTTGGTTCCTCACACTTCCCCTGTGATTTCACACTGCTTTCCACTGGGTAGGAAACAGCTGTGGTCTCCAGACTCTCTGGGTTTGTTGGCCATACAGCAGCATTGTAACCCCAGTGATCAAAAACAAAGACCATATTTTGTATTCTGCATCAGATTTGGTTTTGTGTCTAACTCAGATGTTTCTGAATCGTCTGTGGATTAAGTGGTGACACCCTGGAGCCATGATTATAATCAGGCTGACATTTTGCATTCTCATGGGGTGTCAGGTGTTGATAGGTGTGAATTTGTAGCTTTGTTGTTGTCTTTTTGTTCTTCTTTTTTCTTCTCGACACCACAGTGCACAACAGGACATTTTAAAAGACTTGGAATACATAATTATGAGGGCTTTTTTTATAGTGATAAATAATACTTAAGTATTGAGTTCCCTTAAATAACAAGAGAGCATGCATTATATAAGGTCTGTCGAATGCTTAAAGGACCCCATATTTTCTTTTTTTTTTAAAAGAAGTCCACAGTTCATGCTGTTTTCATTGTTTTTAAGATGTGACGCATCTACATATAGGTGGTTATTCAACGGACAGCTAGTTAGGCCCACCCTTTTAAGAAGTGTTACAGAATGGACCGTGTTTTGAATGAGATATAATATGGGACAGCCAATCAGAGTAGAGGTAGTTTACATATATAAGACACAGTAATATAAACATTCTTGTTTGCTTCCATTTGCCCCCAACTACAGAAGATTTCCATGTATAAACAGGAAAGCTGTGAATGGACAAAATAAAATAAACAGTAAGCCATTGTTTTAAAAAAAAACAAACAAAAAAAAAAAACACTATTATTAAAAAACTCTGTTTGAACGATAGTTGCAAACAAACTTAAATATTTTAATGCACAATAATGGTTCATTTGCTGCAATTACAACATAAAATATAAAATACCTTATATAAAATGTGGCATGTGCATAGATTTGCCCACCCCTTCAGTCAATACAGTACATAGTCTGAAGTCTGAAATCAGAGTTTCTTATATGATGTAGGAACTTTCTTCCACTTTTGCTTGAACACTGTGAAGCGTTCACAGGTCATCTTGCATGCGCAGCATGCTGAAGATCTAATCATAGATTTTCAACTGCATTCAAGTTTGGTGCCTCTTCACTTTTCTGAAATTTGCAAAGGAAGATTTGCAGAAGGCAAGGATCTGCAGTTCTAAGACCTTACGCTGGAACATGAACAGACATTCAGTGAGACATACTGGTACTTTAAGACCATTTTGAGCTTCAAAAACAAGTAGAAGAGCTTTAAAACCTGTTTTTAAAGGAGTAACCATTGCAGTTCAGTTGTTTTTGTAAGTATCGGTGCTCCTGAATTATGTTGTGTAAGACATGCTGATTGCCTACAAAGCTCCATTAAAAAAAGAGAGATTGGTAACAAATATTTATATAGGTGACATATTTTTTAAAAACGATTAAAGCTACTCTAGTAATTGTGTTGATAATTATCTATGCTTCCTATATCAGGCAGTAATTGTGTGATGCACCCCTCCTGATGGCCCCACAAGTGAAATCAGGATTCATTGTTTGGTTTTAGAGGTGTTGTCCAGTGAAACCATCTTGAGTAGGCGGATGTTTCTGACTACATTAGACATCAAAGCACACACAGAATCTGTAGCGTGTTTGAAGGGTGCTCATTCTGTGTGTGTGTGTGTGTGTGTGTGTGTGTGTGTGTGTGTGTGTAGGGATGCGCTTGCAGTGGTGAAGACAAGTGAAGCTATATGATTGTGTATCAACTCCAGCTTGTGTCCTCTTGTAGTTTACTTGTGTGTCGGTTCCATATCTTTACAACACCACGTCTCTCTTCCCCCTCTCTCACTCTCTTTCTCTCTCCCCTTTCTCTCTGCGCACCATTTAATGACTTCTCTCCATCTGCCTCTATCTCTCTCTTTATACTTTTCTTCCTTTTGTCCCTGTCTCTTTCTCTCTCTGATTATCTTCATCTCTTTTCTCTCTCTCTCTCTCTCTCTCTCTCTCTCTCTCTCTCTCTCTCTCTCTCTCTCTCTCTCTCTCTCTCTCT
>JBBPDC010000156.1:16080598-16095842 GCA_037974485.1 Hemigrammopetersius urotaenia | reverse complement strand
AATCTCAAAATACATGGCCCCATTCATCCTCTCCTGAATACAGGGCAGTGTCCCCTTCGCCCCCCCCCCCCCCTTCCCCCCCATGATGTTTCCACCCCCATGCTTCACAGTAGGGATGGTGTTCTTCGGATGCAACTCCTTCTTCTTTTTCCTTCAAACACGGCGAGTGAAGTTTAGACCAAAAAGTTCTAGTTCAAAAAAAAAAGTTCATGACTTTCTCCCATGCCTCCTCTGGATCATCCAGATGGTCACTGGCAAACTTCAGACGATCCTGGACATGACTTGAGCAGGGGAACCTTCCGTGCAATGTGTGATTTGAAACCGTGACGGCGTAGTGTTCTACAGACAGTGACCTTTGAAACTGTGATCCCAGCTCCCTTCATGTCATTGACCAGCTCCTCCCGTGCAGTTCTGGGCTGATTCCTCACCTTTCTTATCATCAGTGATACCCCACAAAGTGAGATCTTGCATGGAGCCCCAGTCCGAGGGAGACTGACAGTCATCTTTAGCCTCTTCCATTTTCTGACAATTGCTCCAACAGTTGATCTGTTTTCACCAAGCTGCTTGGCAATTACCCCGTAGCCCTTTCCAGCCTTGTGGAGGTCCACAATTTTGTCTCTGGTGTCTTTGGACAGCTCTTTGGTCTTGCCCATGGTAGTAGTTGGAGTCTGACTGACTGTGGGGTGGACAGGTCTTTAAAGAGCTCAGACAGGGGCTGCTAATTAAGATTGCTAAGTGGAGTAGAGGTGGACTTCTTAAAGGCAGAGTAACAGGTCTTTGTGAGCCAGAATTCTTGCTGATTGCCAGCAGTGCAATACAAATAAATTCTTTACAAATCATACAATGTGATTTCCTAATTTTTTTATTTATTTATTTATTTTACATTCTGTTTCTCACTGTGGGAATGCACTTACAATGTGAATTTCAGACCCCTCCATGATTTCTAAGTGGGAGAACTTGCAAAATCGCAGGGTGTTCAAATACTCATGTTCCTCACTGTGTAGCAACATTCATTATTCAACAGAGTACAAGTTTGGACAGAGAGAGTAGACAAACAATAAATAGACAACAGTATGTAAACTGTATGATTATTGCTAAGGAGGCATTTGGCAGCATAGAACAAAGTGCAAAGATTGACAAACAATACAACAAAGAGTAAATGTAATCAAAGTAACTAGTGAGAATGAGCTGCTAGTCCTAGACAAGAGAGTACATAGACAATACAGTGTAACATAAGTGTATGTAACCCTTATAGGATGGTATAAATCTTGGTATAAATAAATTATTTATCTGTTGATTGTCTCTTTTGCAGGGCGCAACACCAGCATCATGTCCCGCAGTGCCACAGCTCCAGCAGGTGGAAACCAGTCCCTCATCAGTGCATGGCTCAATGGAGACTCCAGCAAAGGCAGGCTGGAGACCACTCACATGCTGCCCAGCCAGACGCTGTCCGTCAACAGTCTGGATGTGCTAGGACAGTGTTTAGTGTGTGGTACTGACGGAGAGGCAGTTTACATACACAGACGCGTCCCTGTGTGACAGGGAAATGCTCTTTTGACCAGAAAATTTTGTTTGTTTTTGTTCGTTAATGCACTTGGAAAAAATAAACAACCCATTCTTTCTAGTTGTGTGTGTGTGCCCTGATTTGAACTGCAACATATAAAAAAACCCTGACCTTGTATGGCAAAGGTTGTCTGACATCTAGGTCTTTTACTTGCATTTAAATGTTCTTCAGAGAACCAAAAATAGTTCTTCTGCAACATCATACAAATAACTCTTTCTGGCACCCTTATAAAGAGTGTAAGTCTAACTGATCAGATTTATATTCATATTTATATGCTTAACTATTATAAAACAATATCTCAGGCAGCATATTCATAATCATTTCACAACATCTGGTTCTTCTCATCAAGGCTGAAAAAACTATTCCGACTGGTATTCACAACACACCACTCTGAATGATTTGTTTATAACTTAACCAGTACACTGTCACTTAAAACGTGCTGACTTACTCTCATACAGCTTTAAATACCTGAATGGCTGATAACATTTAGAGATGTCAAGATATGTGTCACAGCAACACAAGGCATTATAGTATTATTTTTGTATTACCAATATTTCTGAATACTAAACATTATAGGTCAGTTTCTTGGTCAGGGATTATGCTATAAAATTTCTATTGAAAATCAAAGCTTAATCCCTTTATGGGAACCCCTATATATACAGTGGCAAGAATAAGTATGTAAACCTATTGGAATGTCATGATTTTCTGCATTAATGTGTCACAAAGTGTGATCTGATCTTCATTTATGTCAAGATAAATCTTAATATAATAACAAAACATCAGATTTTTCAGGTCTTTACTGAGGACAACCAACCTCTAATGCTATGGGAAGTTAATGACCTTAAAAGAGCTAAGTCTGGTGTTAGCATACTTGGAGTCTTGTTAAGAAAATTAGTTTGCGGGTGTGGACTAGAGCTACTCTGACTAATTCATTGCACAGAAGAAATGCATTTTCTACTGTACATATGACAAACATGAATCTAAAAAACACAAACCTTTGGAGTTATGATGAATATACTTATGTGAGCCTTGCCTGACAAAAAGAGCTTTCAGAGGATTTATGATCAAGAATTGTTGATTTACATAAAACTGGAAAGGGTTACAAAGATCAACAATTGACACTTTGGGAATGTGGCTCTATCCAGAAATGGGCCCCAAGAGCACAATAAAGACTCGTCAATGACGAAAAGAAACAACACCAAGTGACCGCTAAAGATTTGAAGGCACCACTGGAATAGGCTAACATCTACAGTCTACAGTACATAAAGCATTGAATAATGTGTTCAACCAGTTATTCATTTCAAGGGTTCACATAACATTTCCAATAGCGCTATGCATTTTTTATGTTTGTCCTCAATATAGACATGATCATGATTTTTGTTATTATTTTAGGCACATTGTATTTGTCAATACCCTTGATTTAGATGAAACCATGAACCGGGGTGTTTTCTAACCCAGGTCCTGGAGGACCACCCTCTTGCACACTGTAGTGTCTATTTGCCTTAACACATCCACTTCAGTTCAGTTAGAGGTTGTTAACGAGCTAATTTGTTGGGTTACAGAAAACACTAAAATGTGCATTGCAGTGAGCCTCCAGTACCAAGATTAGGAGCAGTGGGGTGGTCACCAACCATGTAAGGGACCACAGAAGGGGTTTTCATTCCATGCAGGGGAATGGATTGTTTTACGATTACAATCACTTGCCTCGAATGAACACCAGCACCCCGCCCACTACAACTCCCTAACCACAGCTGGTGATCTGGCGGTTAAGGTTTAAATCTCAGGACTCTCACTGGCACCACTGAGGGATCCTTGAGCAAGGGGCTGCTTTATTGGTGAATAGGTTAAATGCAGAGAACAGTTTGTTCGTGCTGTTCACACTATGTGCTGTGGTTTGTTCACGTATGACAGATGGACACTCTACACTTTACACAATTGTTTACACATAGAATATCTTTATTGCCATTGCAACACATGTACAGTGCCACGATAAGATTTACAACACAGTAGATGCGTTTCTCTGATAAACATACATATAAAAGATATAAAACAAATCAATAACAAATAAAGTGTGATATCAAGTGGACATTCTGGCATCATCTGTACCAGAATAGACCAGTATTTGAGGAGAAAGAATGAATAAATGACTTAGAACTAGAAGAAAATTAGATGCATTTGAACTTTGTTGATCTGGTTGCTCCAGTCTCAGGGTGCAGGATTTAACTAGAAGTAAATGAGTTGCATTTGAACTGTGTTGAGCTGGTTGCTCCAGTCTCAGAGTGCAGGGTTTGAGAAGGTGTGTGGTGAGGTTGAGGAGGTGAGGATGACTATTGTGGTGGGGTGGAGAAGGTGAGGATGACTATTGTGGTGGGGTGGAGAAGGTGAGGATGAGGAGTATGGTGGGGTTGAGAAGGTGTGTGGAGAGGTTGAGGTGGTGTATGGTGAAGCTGAGAAGGTGTGTAGTGAAGTTGAGGGAGAACAGGAGAGTGAAGAATTCCCACATCCGGGCATCTCCCTTCGCATTGACACTCACTGTGCCGAGGTGTCAACACAAAAGCCTGGGCTTTAGCGGGCTAGCTGGCTTCACAGCACTTATTTACTTCGTTCTGTTTTGGTTTTCATTTTATTTCTCCACGCAGATACGGTTCAAACCTTCTGTTCTTCCACCATGGATATCGTGTAGTCGACGGTGAGTAACATTCCAGTTCCTTTGAGCCTACAGGCTAACGGCTAGGCTTGCTAGCCTCTGCTAATGAGGATTGAATCGTTCCCTTTTAGGCCTCGCTGTTAGCTTTTAAATGTTTTTCCTCACAAACCTACTGTTTTCTTTGTCAGACAGATACGAAGGAGCGTGGTTGACGATACAGGCTTCGAAAATAAGAGAATAAACTAAGTCTTAGGACTGCAACGTTAACTTCGTAACATTGGCTAGCTGAAGCTAGCCAACTTCTCTGTTCCCCTATAGAGAGCCCAGTTTGTTCACTGTCTTTAATTTAAACTCGTGTGCTTATTTATCTAGCCTGGCTTTATTAACCTTACCGAAACGTTTGGTAGTCGACCTAATTATTTTTGTTTGTTAGGTTTTCACTATTAAAACAATCTAGAAAGGACGTCAAAGTGGTTTGACGTCTTCATACAATAATGTGTCTTAAAGGCAGAATTTAATTGTGATCTTTCAGAAATTAAGAGCCTGCTAGACATTACTAGGGCAAAATCTCTTTGTGCTCCAAAAATGGGAGTTATTTGTCAGTCATCAGTTTTAAATATGTATGGTTTTTAACGTTAGAATTGTTTGGACCGTCATTGTTATTTTATTTATGCTTCCTATAGTACTACTACTACTACTACTACTACTACTACTGATAGTAAATAATAATAAGGAATATTATTATTTTCATAATACTTTAAATAAATGTTCCAACTAAAGAAACGGGGCAGCTCTTGCATGTTTGTATCCACCTGCTGCATGGTTTACATTGTAAACCACGTATAAGATAAGGTATGGGTTTTGTAAGGGTGGCTTGGAGAAATGTTTCAGCTCTGACAAGATGTTTTAGGTTTGTTATGTTGATTGCAGGCAGGTAATTACGAATTATATCTGTTATGCTCATATCTATAACTGCCGAATCAGCGTAAGCATAATATAACTGTGCTTTTTCTCCACCTTTTTTCTGTTTCTGTCTCTAACATACAGGCATATCACCGTCCCTCTGGTATGCAAGTGAAACCCACTATCCGTCATTAACAATAGCAGCATCACTGCGCTGCAAAACCCCATTCACCTCCTTGACTGGCGAGATACATGTTTTTTCATGAAGAGAGGCGAGAAACCCGAAGGATACAGGCAAATGAGGCCCAAGACATTTCCCGCAAGCAACTGCAGTGGCAACAGTCAGCAGATGTTGCAGGAGATTCGGGAGAGCCTAAGGAACCTTTCCCGGCCTTCTGATGCCATCATGGGGGAAACCAGCGGGGGTAAGGACCAGAGCCGCAGCGCCAACCCCAAAAACCCCTACCACAAAGCCCTGCAGGAGATTCGCAAGTCTTTGATGCCATTTGCCAATGAACCAACCTGCACAGGCCGAGCTCCGGAGGTCAACATGCAGATGTTGCAGGAGCTGTTGGCAGTAGGCTATGAAGAGGTAAGACAACTGCACAAATACACCACAGGATTTTTCCAAAGTATTCATGTGCATGTCTTTTGAATGGATCAGTGTGTGCTTTGTTGTACTTTTTGTAAACAAATGGGCTTCATGTTGACCAAGATAAGAATGTTCTGTCGTCAGGTGATTATTTGACATAGTTTAGGTATGACAGCAATGGTATGTGGATAGACAAGTTTTAGCTGTACTACAGGGTTAGGCACAACATTGTGCTCACTTGTTTTCAACCACAGTTATGTGATCTATGTACCTTTTGTTTTAGTTGAAATTTATGTTCTCTTGGTGAAAACACTGGTGGTGTTTTTACATTAGATAAGTAGCTTTGCAGTGACACAGTGTGCCTGCAGCAAAGCGAACTTGAGTATAAATTATCACTTGCCTGTTTGAGCATTTTTGTTTGTGTGTATACTTAAGTTTTTGTATAAATATATGTATATATATATGTGTATGTGTTCCTATGTGTAGGAGATGGCGATCTGTGCTCTAAAGCATACTAACAATCGTGGTGTGGGGGCGGCTATAGAATACATCAATAAGATGAGCTACCAAGAGCAGATGGCAGCTGCAGCAACACGTCCAGTGAACACAGTCATCAAAGCAGCTGGTGGGTGTGGCACCCAATGGGGGGACATGTCCACTCTTTGGCCCATTCAGAAATCTACTGCTCTGTTGTATTATATCCTTGCATTTATAATAGATATAATAACCAAACTTTGTGTTGGTAAAAGTCATTGCTTCATGCTCATGTCGTGTATAATATCACATATTTGTATATATGTGGTATAATTCTGCTTTCATACTGCTCGTTATCTCTCAAAATCTTGTATGAAGGCATTAATGGTGTGTATCTTTATTGCACAGGGCCCTCTCACATCCAACAGCCTGTTTTGCGGAGGCCAAGCTGGAAAGGCTCCAAGGAATCTCTGGCTCCACAGAGGCATGTGGCCATCATGCCTGACGGTATCATATACCGCTCAAACAGTCCCGGTCCTCAGGCCGACCTGCCCCGACCTTCCACTTACCCCCAGAGTCATACGCCTGGGGTCAACAACCAGCGCGTTAACCCTCCCCTTCCACCCCAGGTGCGTAGTGTTACGCCTCCCCCCTCTTCCTGGGACTCAAACCCCGCCACAAATCGCTACTCTGGAAACATGGACTACCTCGGGCCACGCATTTCGCCCATCCCTCAGGCGTCAAGGCCCGATGGATACGCAACCCCTCCGCCCCAGGCTCAAAGGGGCATTAGTCCAGTGCCTATGGGCCGCCAACCCATCATCATGCAGGGTTCCGGGGGAAACAAGTTCAGTTTCCCCCCTGCCTGGTCCCAGAACGGCTCAGCACAGGCAGAGTATATGAACATCGCTAGTGGCAACAGACAACTTCCTCCTCCCTACCCGCTGGGTCAAGCAAGCAGGCATAGTCCCACGGCCCAGCAGATGCAGTCTGGCGGCCCTACGCCGTCTCCACCTTATTCCAACGGAGGCAACCTGCCACCGTCCATGCTGGTGCCCAACCGTAACAGCCATAATTTAGACATGTACAACCTAGGAGTACTGCCTCGTCCTTTGCCACAGCAGCCTGGCTCATCCCCCGGAAATAGCAGTAACCAGGAAGTCGCTCCCCCTTCTTGGGCTCACTGTATCCCGGTGCGCTCCAACTCATTCACTAACACACAGTCAGGTGGACGTCCGTGCCCGCCTGCTCCCAGCTCCCAGCCCTCTGCCACCACTGTCACAGCCATCACACAGGCGCCTGTTCTGCAACCAGTAAAGAGCACGAAAGTGCAAAAACCTGAACTTCACACTGCTGTGGCTCCAACACATCCCCCCTGGCTCCAGCAGCAGCAACCACCCCCTCCTCCCTCTCCCTATCAAGAGGCCTCTGGGCCTGGACCTGCAATACCACAGATATCAGCTGTCTCAGAGGTGCCCAGTTACCAAGGTCCCCCACCTCCATACCCAAAACACCTCCTACAGCAAGTGAACTTTCCCCCACCTCCTACTCCATGCCCAGCGTACGAGCCCAACCCCAATGGCAGGAAAGAAGACGAGGTGGGTGGGGATGACACAGATAATGCCAGCACCTGCTCAAGCGAGCGTGCCGAAGGCTCTGAGACAGTGGCGAGCACAGAACGCGAGAAGAAGCAGATCACCACATCTCCAGTGCCAGTTCGGAAAAACAAACGAGATGAGGAGCGCAGAGGAGATGGCAGAGTGCAACTCTATTCACCACAGGCCTTCAAGTTCTTCATGGAACAACATGTTGAGAACATCCTGAAGAATCACCATCAAAGGATCCGTCGCAAGAAACAGCTAGAGAGCGAGATGCAGCGGGTTAGCACCTCATATTCTCTGTCACTTACTTTCTTACTGTCTTCTCTTTTCCATGCCTTTCTTTTCCCTTCATGCTGTCAATGGGAGGTTCTCCTCTACTCTTGTGTTTCTCTTTCCTCCTGGTCTTTTCTTTCTCTCTTTGTCTCTCTGTGGCAGCTGGTTTTGAAGGTATAGAGGTTCTCCTGGGAGCTGATTATTGTGCACACATGGCTGACAAAGTAAGGCACTGTAAAAGGTGGTGCATGTAAAAGTCTGTCCTTGCATGAATACACAGAGCTTAAAGGGTTTTAAACAGTACAGATGAAACTGAGGCGCATGATGCATGCTTTGTCCCAGTTCATTTGTATTTGATGCTGCCTGGTTTCCTTTTGCATGGAGCATTTAGTAATAAATGTTGATGATAAAAACTAATATGTAATGATTGGTAGTGAGTACAGATTAGCATGACGTCCAGATAGCATATTGCCTTTTTATCCCCACCAGCTTCCATGTATATTTTTAAATGAAGTAGTCTATGATGTGACTTGATTACCTGTATTTCAGAAATACTTTTGACTCGGTTTGTTATAAATGGTGATATTTTGAGTTTGTGACTGTGAAGGTGTAGTGAGTTTTGAGGAGTTTGTCCTGAGGACACTAGTGATAAGTCTATTAAGTAATTATGCTCCTTGACTAGTTTTTTTTTAGGTGGGTGGGTGGCTGTTGACTTTAGGTAACCCCCATTTGTAATGTCTCTACAGGTGGGTCTGTCGGAGGATGCCCAGGAGCAAATGCGCATGATGCTCTCTCAGAAAGAGTCCAACTACATCCGCCTCAGACGCGCCAAGATGGAAAAATCTATGTTTGAGAAAATAAAGACTCTGGGCGTGGGGGCTTTTGGTGAGGTGTGTCTAGTGCGGAAGATGGACACTGGTACACTCTACGCTATGAAAACTCTCCGTAAGAAGGATGTACTTCTGAGGAACCAGGTGGCCCATGTGAAGGCGGAAAGGGACATCTTGGCTGAAGCAGACAACGAATGGGTGGTCAAGCTCTATTACTCGTTCCAGGACAAGGACAACTTGTATTTTGTCATGGACTACATCCCTGGTGGTGACATGATGAGTCTGTTAATCCGACTGGGCATCTTTGGTGAGGAGCTGGCGCAGTTTTACATTGCCGAGCTCACCTGTGCTGTAGAGAGTGTGCACAAGATGGGTTTCATCCACCGCGACATAAAGCCAGACAACATCTTAATAGACCGTGATGGGCACATTAAGCTCACTGACTTCGGCTTGTGCACAGGGTTCCGCTGGACCCACGACTCCAAGTACTACCAGAGTGGTGAGCATCCAAATAAATGAAAGTGCTAAATATTCAGAAATTATTGATCCATGTTAATATCAGAGATGCATACTCAACACATGTTTCTATAAGTTACAGTGAATACCCAACATTTCATATATTCTCAGGTGATCATGTACGACAGGACAGTATGGATTTTAGCAAGGAATGGGAGGACCCTACGAACTGCCGCTGTGGTGACCGGCTAAAGCCACTGGAACGGCGTGCTGCTAGGCAACACCAGCGCTGCCTGGCCCACTCACTTGTGGGCACTCCTAACTACATTGCCCCAGAGGTGCTGCTGCGGACAGGTAATAGCTCATCTGTGCACTTTTATCGTTACATGCACTAATTTTAATAGTGCAACTATTAGTTTTTTACTAAAAGCGAGCAAAATATATGGCCCAAGAAGATTTAATTAAGTGACTAAACTTAAAAATTATATTTATACAATGTATAAATACTTTTTCAAAAAAATACTTTAGCAAAGAGCAACCTGTATAGTTGTGTAGTGTTTATGCTTGCAGTCAGAATAATATCAGAAGTGGGCATTTGTGTCTAAATGGTGAAAGGAAGTCTTAAATGGCGTAATGTGTAATACATGTGCTGTTGTTACAGCATGTCAGCATGAAAAAATATGTCTGCACCAGACAAGTTGTGAGACATCTTGAAAAATAGATTCAGGATCCTTTGGCATTGTTGTTTGCGAGCTTTAAAAACAGAACTGAACAGAAAGTGAAAAGAGAATGGGCAGACAAGAGTAAACAGACATTCGCCAGACATTCATCATGTTCTCTGTACGCTGATTTTTGTTTTCTTTGCACCTTTGTGATGTGTCAGGCTACACACAGCTGTGTGATTGGTGGAGTGTGGGGGTGATTCTGTATGAGATGCTGGTAGGCCAACCTCCTTTCCTAGCTACAACTCCCCTGGAGACCCAGATGAAGGTGAGTTCATTTCCGCTTTTAAAGGAACCATATCATTAAACTATATCGCTTTTACTCTGACTTATGTGAAGGAAGCATGGTACAGGGCATCCAATTGCAACAGTAGTCACAGTCAGCCATAAAGGTACTGAATCAAAAACAAGTGCACCCCTGTTTTCAAAAGCACCATGGTTTAACATGCAAATACATATCTGAGGAGTTACATATTGTGTATTGGAGTAGTGAAATACCCATATTATGAATGGCTCTAATGTTTACGGTTCTTTGTGGTGTGTGTCTCTCTCTCTCAGGTTATAAATTGGCAGACGTCGCTGCACATCCCCCCGCAGGCCAAGCTTAGTCCGGAGGCGTCAGACCTGATTGTGAAGCTGTGCCGTGGGCCTGAGGACCGGTTGGGGAAGAATGGCGCAGATGAGATCAAAGCACACCCCTTCTTCAAAAACATAGACTTCTCCATCGACCTGCGGCAGCAGCACCACCCAGCACCCTACATTCCCAAAATCGCACACTGCACAGACACGTCCAACTTTGACCCTGTCGACCCCGACAAGCTCTGGAGTGAGGATGACGGTAACCATAATGACACTCTGAACGGCTGGTTCAAGAACGGCAAGCACCCAGAGCACGCCTTCTACGAGTTCACCTTCCGCCGCTTCTTTGATGACAACGGCCATCCATATAGCTGCCCCAAACCCATTGAGTATGAGGGCTACGGCGAGGAGGGGGAGGAGCCTGAAAGCCCCACCCATGGACAGGGGGCGGAGCAGGGGCGGGACCTGGTCTATGTCTAGTTGGGTATGCCCAACCTCATTCTGCAAAACAGACACTGCACATTGTCTAGTTGTGGGATGAATGAGTGTGTTTGTGTGAGTGTGGGTGTTTGTATTTAGCCTTCCTCTCGTTGGTACAATTTTTGAGTCTGACTTTACACTACATAAGGTTGTGTATAATTTATTTGGTGTTCAGGACACACTCTTTATCAGTGCAGTCCGAACGAATGAGAATTGAATGAGGCTCTGTACTTTTTTCAACACACTTTTGAGTCATTTTAAGCCTTAATTTATTTAAACCGCTGTAAAACGAGGACACTAGTGAAAACAAATAGTTTGATCATGCCTTCTTTATAAATGATGTGTTAATTTATGATTGAGTAGGTCTCTCTCTCTCGCTCTCTCGCTCTCTCTCGCTCTCGCTCTCGCTCTCATTTTGATTTGACCCCGAGTGGGGCCACACAGGCATCGGTTGATTTATTAACTCTTTTTATTGCTGTGCCTTTTATTTTACACTCTTTCACCAAAAACATGAGGGGAAGTAGCATCTTAGCCAGTCCATTGAACTGACAGCTAGTTTGAGCAGAATTATTCCTAGAAAGAATTATTGTGAATTGTATTATTAGCCTTCTGTGCATTTTCTAATTTATACACTCAAAAATGTATTTATAAATTATGCAGTGTACATTTTTGTACATTTTTGTGTTTTGTTTTTCCATTATCAATTCTCAATGTTGGTGTAGGTAATAAACCCAAGGGCAAGCTCCCTTCCTTTCTCTCGATTCAACAGGCTTTTGTCTTCTTGTTTCGCCGGTGTTTTTGTTGAGCCCTCAACGCATGCACACTGTTGCCTAAAATAGAAAGCAGTGACAAGAAATTCCTTCTATTCAGGGGCTTCTGGGAGATCTGTTTGGGTCTCTCTTTTATAGCTTTGTGGTCCCGTAACAAAACTTGGTCCTTGTGTTTAGTGAGAGTAATTGTGAAGAAACTACAGTTCAATGCTGAATTCAATTGTTTGAGGAACAACTGCATCATTTCACGGAGGGCCACAGATGTCAGAGCCACAAGGACAAATATTTCAGTTTACATTGTTCTGGCCGCCATCAAAATGCATTTGGGTTATTTTAGTTTAGTATTGTATGAACAGGATAAAATTGGCTTGCCGTACAAGAGACCACTGCACACCTTTAGAGGTCCTGGGGTGTCCAAGTCTCAACAGGCCAGGGTTGTTTTAGCATAAGGAGTGCCCACATATTACTATGGTGATTTTAAACTTATGGCTGAGATATAAATGAAGTCTGAAATAAATTGTGAAGGCTTTATATTTTTAAGATATTTTATGCTTACAACATTTATATCAAGTCAAGTGTTTATCGCTTGAACCATGTGCACAGTACACACCGAAATGAAACAAACTCCAGGACCATGGTGCAGCACTAAACAGAAAAGGGCTAAACGGTCCAAAAGATGAGCAGCAGTACAATAATTTGCAGCCCAATACAACAGTGCAGTGGACAGGAGCAGTGACAGTACTAGTGTAGTGAGAACTGTATAATTACACACTAGGAGTAGAATCATTAAGTGTGCAAACAAAATAGCAGATAGTATTTAACAGAATCCTGAATGTTTACTAAAAAGAAAATCAAAAGCCCTTAGCGATGCACCTTTGTGCCAGTGTTCTGGTTTTCACAGGTCCTTTATATGTGAATTTGAGATTAGATAGATAGACACTATATGCACTAAAGTATTGGGCTGCCTGATAATTACACCAAGAGGGACTTTAATAAAATTACTTTCAAATATATAGACTTATGGAGTTGTTCCCCCTTTGGAATCTGTGCCCATTCATTCTGTAGAGCATTTATGAGGTCAGACACTGATGTTGGACGAGAAGGTCTGGCTCACAATCTCCATTCCAGTTGATCCCAAAGGTGTGGGATGGGTTGAGGACAGGGCTCGGTGTGGACCAGTCAAGTTCTTTCACACCAAATTCATCCAACCATGTCTTTATGGAGCTTTCTTTGTGCATTGAGGCACAGCCATGCTGGAATAGAAAAGGTTCTTCACCAAACTGTGTCCACACAGTAGGAAGTTGTTCAGAATGTCTTGGTATGCAGAAGCATTAAGATTCCCTTCAGTGGAAGTAAGGGGCCTACCCTAAACTCTGCAAAATAGGCATGTCCCAATACTTTTGTCTGTATAGTATAGATAGATAGACAGACAGGAAATAGATGAAAATAGGCATGGGCCATCGACAGTGCTTATATATTTTGTGCAATGACAAACATGCACGTTTTATTATCTTAGTAAGCCACATTTCGGTGTGTGTGTGTGTGTGTGTGTGTGTGTGTTTGTTTCCCTTGTTCCGTGTACTTTTTTCATGCCTTACCTGCCTTAATAAAGTGTGACTGTCACGTGCTTGACTGAGTGACTGAAGTCAGGTGATGTTAAACAGCAAGAGTGAATGTTAAACCAACAGTGTAGTGACAGTAGTTTAACCTTGATGTGTGTCTGACAGTATGCTGTGTTGGGTCATTCAGTTTGGGGAAAGTCCTTGAAAAGTCATTCAAGTCCTTGAAAAGTCAGGAATCAGAGGCTAAACATTCAAAATAATTGTATTTCAGCGTTCTCATTGAACTAGCTACATTGCAGTACATTATATTACATGACATTCATTTTGTAAACTGTTTTATCTAAAGCATTTTACAGTTGGAGGAACACTTAAAGTTCAGGACAGTGTGAGAACCAGAGGAGAGTACTAAGTGCTAAAAGGGTGATTCTACAGAAATGGTGCCATTTGTGACTGAGATGGATGGTGAAAAAGTACATTTTGATTTGATAATGCCTGACAATGTCAGTACTGTATAAAAAATACTTTTCCCACCTAAACATAGAAAATTATTTTTTTGGCATATTTGTCTGACACAAGTCACATTTTAATTCAACCCCGTCACAGCCGTTTTGTAATTCCGCTATTATATTTTACAACAGGCTTATGAGCCGCCACTAACTCGGCCGAGCAGTTTATGTGTCCCTTGTAATTAATAATATATTTTTATTAGATAGAAAATAAAGGAAACCCCTGAATTTCTACGTCATAATCTGCAAAAGCATGACTGTTTGTCATTGAACTTTGTATTTTTGCTAAAAAAAATGCAATAATATCATGTAATGTTTACAAAATATAACTTGACATATTTGTCATAATACACACAATAAAAACAACTTGAAGCTTTATTTTGTTTATTTATGACAAAAAGGTAAAAAACGTGATTAAAGGTTGTAGCAGCATTATATCTTGGGACACTGAACCTACTGAAATGGCACCAAATCTGTAGAATGACCCATATGTGTATAAACAACCCGGCATCATTACAATCACCAGCGTGGATGAAATCAGAGGGGTTTTATTCTTATCCTTGGTTTGATACTGTTTGTCACAAAATGGAGACGGTTGGCACCAGACAAGGCTTAAAGAAGCGACATTAGCGTTAGCTAGCGCTAACGTTAACGTTTAGATTTTAGTTACAGAAAAGAAAAAGCGAGTTGAACTGAGCCGAGCTGGTACCCGTCAGTGGAAAACCCACATAAGAAAGACACCGAAAGCCGTTTTTTAAAGTGTGGAATGCCGACATTTCTAGAGAAGAGGATCCACAAAGACACAGAGTCTGAAGCACAGAAGAGGCGAGACCCTTAGAGCACACACTCCGCCTGTGTTTCTGAAAAGGCAAGAAAGTTTTCCAGTGGTTATGGTTAAGATATGGGCTGCAGTCTCTGTTTAATACACTGTTTTGTGAAAGGACTCCAGAGAATGTTGTTCCATCTTTCAGGCGCTTCGTTCAGAACATTAAAATGCACTTGAATACTCGTTTTATTGTATAATCTTACTTTTAGGCTATTCATGAGTGGGGCCAAGTAAAATATTTCATTTCAAATTATATTTAATGTTGTGCATTGTTTGAATTTTGTAACATATTCTTTTAATAATTTAATAATAATAATCATTTATTTCGGTGTTTCAGTATCAGTTTTTGGCAAGTGTTTCCTCATTTTCAGTTTTCTGTATATATACACTGCCCTCCATAATTATTGGCACCCCTGGTTAAGATGTTAAAAGCCTTAAAATAAAGTCAGTTTTTATTGC
>JBBPDC010000156.1:16065975-16077857 GCA_037974485.1 Hemigrammopetersius urotaenia | reverse complement strand
TTATTAAAAGTTGTAGCAGCATTACATCTTGGGACACTGAACCTACTGAAATGGCACCAAATCTGTAGAATGACCCGGACATATTTTGAGGAAGAACCTTTTCTATTCCAGCATGACTGTGTCCCAGTACACAACGCAAGCTCCATAAAGACATGGCTGGAGGAGTTTGGTGTGGAAGAATTTGACTGGGCCACACAGAGCCCTGACCTCAACCCCATCCCGCCCCTGTGGGATGAACTGAAACAGGGACTGTGAGCCAGAGCTTCTTTACCTCATAAATGCTCTACAGAATGAATGGACACAAATTCCAACAGAATCTCAGAAATCATGTGGAAAGCCTTCCAAGAAGAGTGGAAGCTGCTATAGCAGTGAAGCGGGGAACTCCATATTAAAGTCTGTGTATTTTAATGCAATGTAATTGGCCCCTTATAGTCACACATGAACACAGCACAGCACAGCACACAGTGTGAACAATGTGAAATTCTTTCTCTGCATTTAACCCATTTACCAAGTGAAGCAGTGAGCTTTCCCCTAACATAGGTCGCCTGGGGAGCAACGGTGTAATCGTCGGGTGTCCCGATACTTTTGTCCATGTAGTGATTGAGCTCTGTAAGAGGGAGCACTCTTCCTCGCCTGTGCAGGAGGAGGCACTGCAGCTACAGATGTAGAAAACACCGAACAAGAAGTGAAGAAAAGGTGAATGTGTGTTGTGGGACGTCTGGGCGTAAATAATGCTTTAATAATGACCGTCTCAAAACTACTCACTACAGCACTGACCCTTAAACAGGTATAGTAACAAAACAGCACCTCACTCACAGATCAGGGTGTCTGTGGGAGTTTATTTATTTAAAGACTGCGTTTGGTTGTTGGTAGCAGGTTTAATACAGACCTCAGGGGTCCTCTGTCTCCTCCTGCTCAGTCTGAGTGTTCATTTAAAAAAGAGTCCTCACTCAGTGGGTGCCATGCTGTGTAACGGTAAATTCCAGACAGGTTTCAAATGCAGTCTACATTCAGGCTCTGTCACACATTCACACAATAATCTTTGCAATATTCTGCGGCTACTTTGTTCTGCAATTTCTTACTAGGTTTAAATCACTATCTTTATGTTTATTACTATGTGAACTAAGATGTGCAATAGTCTACCATGTGCAATGTTCGTATCAGGTGCTAAAACTTTATCCTTTATCCACGTTTTCCAAAGTGAATTAAATTAATCATTTAATTATGTGCAATATCTTATTATTATTATGTGCAACATCTTACCATGAGAATATCACTACTTATGGCAATATTACTTATATACCACTGATCTTTGTATTGGATTTATTTACATGTTATATGTTCTATTATTCCTGTCTGTGTGGCTGCAGTCGAAACAGGAGCAATTTGGAATCAATAAAGTTTTCTGATACTGATGCGAAAAGCTCTGTTCTAGAGAAAAACGGAATTGTTTACAGTGGTGATAAGAAAATAGTCAACGTTTATCAGATATAACACTAGTTTAACCACAATTTTACATTAAAAAGTGCATGCAGGTATACTGGTCTTTTTTTTAGTGGTGAGTAAAATGGCTGTGTTTGTCCATCTGTATTAACTTTCAACCCACCACTTCACATCTAATAACTCTGAATGACTCACATCTCAATGGCTTGTGTCAAAACTTGGTGGAATTCTCAACGGAATAACACAAATTAAAACAACGCAGAGTACAATAGCAGGGAAGAACAAATAAAAAAAAGAAGAGGCATAAGATTGAAAGAAAAGCCAGGTTTTTAGTTGGGTTTTGAGGGAAGCAAGAGAAGAAGCATTGCAAAGACCCAGTGGGAGGGAGTTCCGAAGTTTGGGGGCACTAACAAGATCTGGGAATGCGATCTATCTGCCACCACTGAAGAAGTTGAAATTTGGGAACATTAAACGTTAGGTCCAGGTCATGAACGCTGCATGACAGCCTCTGAATTGCTCATCAGGTCTTACCTGTAGGTCATTTGCTGTTGTCATTGTATCTTAGTCCACAACTGACTGTGGAATGATATCTTTAGTTTTTACAGAGGCAGAGAGTCCTGGGTCTGTACCGCAGTATGCTGAGGACCATCCGCCAGGTTCCAGATGAAACGGATCGCAAATACTTGAGGGACTGGGCAAGAGAGGAGTTCAAAAGGAACAAAGAGGCGACTAACCAGGTACGAATCAGTCCTGAATTCTGTTTTTTTCTCACGATGTGCTGCTGATGAGCTGGATCCGGTGTATTGGAGGACTGAATTTTGCCAGACAGGGACGCTGTTAACCCTTAATTCATATGAGTTTTCTTTTTTTTTGGATGTTACTACGGAAATGTCCCACTTGTGGGACTAATAAAGGTTTCTTACAGATCTTTTTTTTTTATTATATGTTAGTACTTAATTGAATCTGAACCAGAAAACTTTGCAGCGGAAATTTCTTGTGTTACGACTTCGAAGAAAAGAACAATATAGAATATGAAGTCTCAACAAAACTTGGCAGAAATAAACGCACTGTGCTGTGTACATAAATGCTAAGTATAAATTCTATACATAGTAATGAAGTACTAATAACACAGATGGTAGGTAAGTTATTGCTTGTAGTAAAGATCAGTATGTTAAACATGATGGAATGATGTAGCACCCAATAAGAAAACTCTACATGATATTGCACATGGAGGAAATGTTTACTTCTGGTTCAGAGTTTCTAGTAACAGTTTTTATATATGTGTATTCTGTGAGTCTTTTGTACTCTGTAAAATATGGAGCCACATGTATATAGCTGTGATGACAAAGTTTACTTCGACTTGAATTAGGGTTACAGATAAATAATGAAGAACAAGAGATCTTTGGGACCTCTACAGTCATGGACTTGGTGACGATGATCCGTTTCCGTTCTGAGTATGTCATTGTTTCCCATCCAGGATGCTATCCGCATGATGATCACTCAAGCCAACAATCACCATGAAGAGCTGAGGAGGTCGCTCGCTTTGGCTAAAAGTTGAGGTTTTCTGCTGCAGTGACTTTAAATCAGTAAAAACTGTGGCCACCTGAAGGCCATGCAGCTCAGCCCAGTCTCGTCTGAAGACCTTCTTGTGGTCTAAAGTGATTTTAAACACCCTCTCACTGAACTGTACACACCATTCACCACACCTACTGTCTCCCGGAGGCCCATCAGCATGCCCTGATGAATGTATATATTTCTCATATCTGTCATATGAAATAAAATATAAACCGGTTTATTATGTTTATCATATTTATATTCCAAATCTTATGAATGTCCTTCAAAGAAAACACACACCATGACATGCATTTTTGATTTCTTTATAAAATATGTATCTCATTGTTGTATTTTACAGAGAAAGTTGAACACATTTCCATACAACATTGACCTTCCACAAGTGTCACAACACTGAACAGTCTCTAAAATAAACCATTGGAACACTAATGCCACATAATATTACCATGTACATGCAAGTATGCCCCACGGGTTTGTCTTTTATAACAAAATGAAAGCAAAACGGTCTCACTATTGGGCTGAAATGTACAAAAACCTTGTGCCACCTTTAAAGGTCTATCCGCTGAATTTGAAAAACGATTCCCTTCGTACAACAAGCTCATAGCAGCAGCTTATTCTATTGGGCTGTGCTGTTCGAGGCTCAGACCAGCCTGTAATGGCTTTATCGATTCATGTTGAATATACATGTTTTCCCTTATCCTACATGTAGCCAGACAGGAGACTGGTTTTGGTGTCTGATGTTTTGCTTCTTTAGATTTGCACTGGAGTTACAGGGCTAATGCGAACAGTAACCTGCTAAAACGAAAGAAGCAAACCTCAGACACCAAACATGTTTTGGCTGATTGAAGGGAAAATTCTAGAAGTTGGACTTTTCCACTAAGTGTAAAATAGCTCATGCTTGTGACCAGACAATTCCACCATGGTTGCTTATCTCCTGCCTTAAAGGTTGCTTTTACTCATATCTGAACACGTCTATCATTTACATTGGCACAGCTGTTACAGATGTGAGTGATTACCATGGCATGTCTTAATGTAGCCAGTTAGTTTTTTGTGCTTTAGTTCTGAATTAATAGTAGGACTGTCATGGGAGACTACAGTCAAATACTTATTAAAACTGTTTAAACTGACCTGCTCAGTGAGTCAGTGCCAGTCAATATGAAAGCTAATAATGCATTTATTTGTTTTTACAGTCTAAAGCGACCCAGATAGACACACATCTGTTGTGAATTTAGTTAAGACAGTGTGTGAACTTCTTAAAACCTCGAAAAGTCACAAAAATAATTACTACTTTAGCCAACAAGTTTGAATGTGGCAGTGACTCACTGCAAGGGAGTCAATCTTTAAAGGGGACTTTCACTATTTTCTAACCATTTCTACAGAACTCACTTGTTGAGATGTAAACAGAGCAACGTTTTGAGCTGAAATGGTATTTTATAGAGAAACAGGCCAATTCAGATTTCCTTTGGATCTGAAACTATCTAGCATGTTGCCCTCTGTTTTGGATCAAATGACATTTGAGTCCCAAACCTTTGGAAAACTATAGTTTCTCAGTCATTAGACAGTTCATCAATACCAATTTCATGTAATAACTTCATGTGAGGTAACTTTTAGAGGAATTAAGTGCTTCAGATGTCTGGTTCCCATAACATGATTCATTCTGACCCAGTTTACTTCTCTACAACATAACATTTCCACATCCAACCATTCAACACGAATGTCCTAGTTTATGGGATTTTAATTAGGCATGATAGAATTCCCCTTTAGGGCTTCTAAGACAATACAGATGTTGGATGTTCCCCTTTAGGCTTCGAAGACAATGCAGAAAAATTGGAACGTCTTATCTATAAGCTCTCGTAATGAGTGTAGACAGAGTGGGGATGAAGCCTCTGAATGCTAGCACTAGAACAATCAACTTTCTTTGTTAAGACTTTAACTGTAGCTGCTTCCGCCAGTCTAATGCACAGTCGTTTAAAATTCACCCTCTTCCAAAACATCAGACATAGGCATTTAACTCCACTGTAAATTTGCCCCAATATACAAAAACAGGAATGAGATTCTGCCTGAAGGTGCCTGTGACCACAGTGCAGTGAAATACCTGTTATTTGATGTCCATGCATAAACTAAAATTAAGGGACGAGTTTATTGTGAGGTGAAAGTGTATATTTTTGCTTGTTTCGAATGTTTGTAAGCATCTGTCATTATGTGCACAGTGGAGATATGGCATGTTGGAAAAATTGACGGTGCCTAAATCATTTCATGAATTTCAATATTGGCACCAAAAATGAGTAAACAATAAGCAGAAAATCCATCAGTATTGAAAGCTATTTCATTAGCAGGAAGACAACTTCTCTCTTAACAGTTTTAGCTTTTTTGCTTTGAAAGTGACTCTGAGTCAAACCTGTGCTCCTCCAAATACAAGCGGGTGACGACCAGTGTGTGACTTTCCTAAAAACAAGAAATGTAAACATCGATGCCCATAAATCTGAAGAACAGCATCCATGGATTCGTGAGGACAGCAATCAGTATCAGACGAAATGTTACAAACTTCATATGACAACAGAACTAAGGCTGCGTTACAGAGTTGGTGATCCCTGGTGCAAATCAGACTTTTGCTTAAATCTAATATGATCTGTTTCAGAGCTGCGTGAACATGAACATTTTTATCTTTTCAAATCAAATACTTCTAAATCATAGCCATGCGACTGTAATGTGAACGGTTAGACTGGAATTTGTTTTTTTAAAAAGGAATTTCTACTGTTTCTGCATAATTCAATATTGGAGATGTAAACAACTCATTCAGAGGGGTTTGGTGTGAAATGGTTCATTGTAGACAAACGTATGGACTGTTTTACAGTGGCGGTGAAAGGGTAATGATGTCTAGAGAGCAAACAGCCAGTTTACCCTCTAAATCAAGCTGCGGATCTAAATGTCTGCTGATGGATACGTTTTAGTCCAAAGATTAAGCTCACAAGTGTTGTAAGATGTTTCAGGTATTGTATCTGGAATTGCAAGCCACTTTGACTGTACATTCATTTTGAACTGCGGCTTATTTTTGGCCATATAAAGCACACCATTACATTCCAGTGTTGTTGCTTTCCACCTGATTGATGCTGCAACATTTGCACGATTTCATGGATGTTAAAAATGTATCTTTACCAAATTACACATCCTTTACTTTTAGCTTGTACCAAAATGCATATAATATATGCATATATATTTTTTTCTGTATCTTTTTGTACCTTGTAAAATCTGGGGCCATCAGGCCTTGTCTCACTGTATATGTGTATATAGCTGAGATGACTGAGATGAAGTTCACATTGACAAACGTTTTGATAAGGGGCTTTAACGATGTGCCTTTTACAGACAGATGTCTGGTTCCTATCACCACCACAGTGAACAATTCTGACCAGGTACGTTTCTAAAGAATGGAGTATTTCACCCCAAACCACTCAGAATAAGAAAAATGACTGATTTTTACTGAAAAATCCCTGTAAATTTCCATTAACGTGACACTTCACCACGCATGCAGGTCCTGTCACAGTATTGACAGATAACGTTCACTTACAAACATAACATCAACCATCAATATGATCTGAGGAAAAACCAAAACAATAAGGCTTGTAATGTGAACTTTTTTCCCTCTCTCAAAAAGTGTCCTATTCTGGCTTTTAGCTCTGTGTATTAGCAGATCCTGCATCTTCTACTCTGGGATTAGCAGCATGTGTTAGGCTATCACTCTTACAGAAGCTTTTTCAGTTTGCCAACAACCTACAAAATCTCTGGTACACCATATTCTGCAATAAAATGCAGATAAAAAGCAAATCTGAAGGCTTTTTTGGATGTGGGGCTTGAAATGTATTTGTGCATGCTTTTATGTTTTCATCAGCAAAAAAGATGTGTGTTAGCTGTCCTGTCTGTTAGTTCTGAGCAGCCTCAGTTCTTCTTCCAGACAGCTGATCCTCTCCATCAGCATGGCCCGGTCGGCCTGCACTCGCTGGTCAGCTTGCATCCGTGCTTCATAGATCTTCCTCTCATACCAGCGTTCCATCTGAGTGGACACGGCTTCGAAGAAGTACTGGGTCACCTCCAGCGCATGCATGTTGGCCCGCTCCTGTGTGAATGTCCCTTCAGCTGCTGTCGGCTGCTCTCCGAACACCTCTAGGGTCTTCGTGCCCCCTCGGGCCTTAGTCCTGCCCTGGGAGTGCCTCTTATGGTGCCTGCCTCGCTCCTTGACCTGCCTGTCCCGGTCATGGTCCTGGCGGCTGCTGCAGCGCCGTTCTGTGGCTGGCGAGAGGCTGCTGGCCCGGCTGGGTTTTAAAACTGAGCATTCGTCCCGCTGACCCGTGTCCTGCTGTTCCCTCTGAGGCCTGTGGAGGTCAGCAGAGAGCAGTGCACGCTCCTTCGGCCGGACCACGAGGGGCGAGGACGGCGCAGACTTGTCCTTGGCCAGGGGGCACGACGCGTCTCGGACGTTCTGCTTGTCGTCTTAAAAAGTTGATACGGAGAAGGAAATAGAAATGAATTAAATTATCCCCTAAACTCCACTGTGTAAATACACACATACATATATAATGTACATATACACAAACACTTAATTTACACAATTTTCCACTCACCCAAAACGTAGCAATCAGCATTATTAGACTACCAACTATTCTTCTTCAGTTTAACACCAGGATTTTGAGACTAAAGTTGCTAAAGAGTGCTCTTGCAAATTGTTTTCTATGAAAATACAACACAGAAACTTCTCTCAACCTGCTAAAACCACACCCAGCTCTTCTTAAAGGTAGTAGAACCTTGGCAATAGAACCTTTAGGACACATGACGACGTGCTGTGAACTCAAGACCCGAAGAAAAACTTCTACTATGACCAATGGAACCCCTTTGTGTCTGTCTGTTTTTACAAATCATAGATTCAGGAGAAGTAGGAAGTAGGAGCGCTGATCTAGAATCAGTGAGCATCATGAATATGTGGAATCTGACCCGTTCTTATGAATGCTGGAATTAATGCAGGGTAAACTGTGTAAATGTTATTTTTCGACCTACTCCATTAATCTTTAAGCATACCAAATGTATCTGTTTTTGGTTTTACCACAAAACAATGGCTTTATGGTGGGTCCTGAGGGGGCACAGGGGGCACAGCTGATGATGGCAGTGTGCGAAGCTGTTATTCTATTTTAGTTATATTCCTTTATTTACCCCACAGGAGATGTGGCCTGAGAATAATACATGTCTATTATGTAACACTTACATAAGCTTTTATCTGCATGAGGAGAGAGCAAAAGGCTCCAACACTACACAGTAACTGTCTGTGTGTGTATGTTTGTGGTTCATGGTTCATGTATTTGTTACATCTGAGCGTCTGAGCTGTGTGTGCTTGTCCTACCTGGGGAGCTGTCCACCTGAACCACGAAATAGTGATTGGCTGACCCGTCCTCTCGCATGCCACTTGATGTCCCACCCTCCCCGATTTCGTTCGGGCTGTTTGGTCCCAGGCAGTGGGTGCTGCCGACCGAATGACCTCCTGGACGACACACCGAAGTCACACACTCATCAGGGTCACACTCGGAGAGTGTCTCGGCGAGGGAGGAGGAGCGGCGCAAAGGGGTGCTCCGGGGGTCCGAAACCATACGAGCCTCCATCCTCTGCAGCTTAGACAGGCACCAGTTCTTCAACTCATTCACCACTGAGGCCTGCTTAAAGGTTCCAGGGAGGAGACAGAGATCATAAACAGAGGTTCATTAAAATATTTGTTAAGAATCTTGCTATAGGAACCACACAGTGTGAGCAGCTCATTATGTTGCATATTTATAATAGTCTTAGAATATTTATAATAGTCTTAGAATATTTATACATTTGTACTTTTTTAACTTGGACATTCTTGCCATATACTAGAAATATTCTGCGTTTATAGAAATATTAGTCTTTAATATTTGCAGAAAAACATTTAAGATGTTCTGAGGCACTGTTTCATTATTAAATTTGTTAAATTGAATGATCTTAATTATAAATGGCTGACCACAGATAGCTGCACAATTGCAGTCTAAAGTGCATCGGTTTTATGCCATTCAACAGTGGCCAGAACCACCACAAGTGAGCATGTGTTATTTGGGAATATGAACAATGTTGCAAGCAGCCGTAGCATTTTCAGGATTCATTCATCGTAAACACCAATATGTATTTTACAAAAGGACTACAGTGTGGCCTTTAAAATTCCCAATTCGGCTCTAGATTTTTCTCATCACTTGTCAGCTATTAATCATTTTACTTCCCTGTCCACTTTACACTCAATCTATAGGTACAACAACCCAGAAACAATCCAGAATCTGTGTTTATTCAGCAATCTGTACTATTTATTTATGTAATGTGTGTATTACCTGTCTCTTCTCACCCTCCTGGCGCTCCTGCTTGGCTCTCTGGTCAATGCGGTGTAAACACTCTGACCTTTCAGCAGACACTCTCTCTATCGTCATTTTATCAAGAGCTTTGATCTGAAATCAGCAGCAAACACGGGTCATTTCTGCAGCATTAACACACACGCTCTTTTTCGCTGTCCAGCGTTTCTCCTTGATAGACCTTTCAAAATCAACTATACTGTTGTGTATATATATGATGTCATCAAATCCATATAAGGCAGAATGCATCACATTAAATCCTGTGAATCCTGTGAATCCTTTGAAAAGTGATGATTAAAATTCTATGAAAAGCATATATGAAAATATCCAGAAGGTTCCAGATGTGGAAACATCCGTGAATAGATGTGTCAGACTAGGGACCTGAGTTTAGTCATTCTTTGCTTTTGAAAAGATACTGAGAATTTCATTTTGGCAAAAAGTGCATAAAAAACTGAATGCCAAGAAGGAAGAGTTTGTCTGCCAGTTACTCTAAAATGTCCGTATCAGTGTAAGCCGAGTGGCTTGTGAGTTTTACCAGGCAGGCTGCCCAACCTGTTTAAGGGTAGGAGAAACACAGTCCAACCAGTAATAATATTAAAGTACAGAAGTAAGAGGTGTTTTTTTCCACTGACAAATGGTCATGAATGAGAACACTGAGGAACAGTAAGGAATGTATGACTGTTTATGATAAGAAAATGTTTGGGTTCAGAGTGAACTGATACTTGACATAACATGCACACACACATCTAAAGTATCTTAAAACATTCACTGAGGACTGAGGTAAGAAAGTAGGTCAGCTCTACGGCCCTTCAATAATATAATGAACAGGCGTGTGTGTGTGTGTGTGTGTGTGAGTGTGTGTGTTTGTGGGAGCGCATGTGTGAGCACCTGGTGTTTGTTCTTGCGATCCAGCTGTCCCATCTTGTTGTTCATGAGCTCCTGTACAGTGTGAATCTCTGACTTCATCTCTTCTTTGGTGGCCTCCAGCTGGTTCTCCAACTTACTGATGAGGGGTTCACACCTGCAGCCATTGAGAGGGGCCTGCAGGATCCAGGCACAAACAGGAAATAACTCTTTTTTTGGATCATTACACAGTAGTACTGTTAGAGGCAGATCCTGAATATACCAAGCTTTGAATAATGAAATTACTCATGCCTTTTTTTTTGTACGTCTTGGTGAAGAAATTTCAAGCCACATCTCACTTTCTTAGGTTAAACTTTGCAAACTCCTTAGTTTGCAATAAAAGCAAAAAAATTACATAAAAATGTAATCTGACCTGGATGATGAGGCAAAGCAGTTTACAGCAGGGCAACATTAGAAGTCTTCACTGAACAATAATACTGCTAGACTATATCCACTAAACAGTAGTTTATCATGAACTACTAGTTGTCACGGCTCGGTCGGCGACCGTTTAGGGTCGCTATTCTGTTTTTGGCTTTCTCGTTTGTTTTTTGGGACTTTTATTTTGATATGTCATGTCTGGGGATTCATGTATCACGTGGTTTTGGTTATTCAGCTGTTTTGTGTTTGTTCGGGGATCACGGTCTGTATTTAAGTTCTGTTTCAGTTTGACTTCCTTGTCTGTCCATCACTTTTGCTTCATGCATTTTTGCTTCAAGTAACTTTGCCTCACGTTTGCCCTTTTCTTGTTCCTGTGTTGCGGCCCTTGCGCCAGGTTTTTGTTTCGAGTTTGTATTTTTTGGTTTTGTAAAGTCAACCAGCATGGATTCCTGTCTCAGTGTCAGTCCGATGCTCCGAGGCTAGTGAGTGAAAAATTGCATGTTTTAAGTTTCCTTTTCCTTGACAAATGTGTCAAATTCTTGGTGTGTCATCATTAACAGGGCCCAGGCCACACAAGTTGAAGAACACCATTCCTTCAATAATGTCCAGCATTGGGTTGGTTCTTAAGCCTGATAGGTGTTTTTAGTGAACATTGGATTTGAAACAAGCCTAAAACGATGCCAAAGATAATAGCCACATTAGCATAGGTTTGGTGCCCAATAATTTTAAATCCATGTTCCAGATCAGGGTGGTAACTGAGCGTTGCAATGTTACCTGCATGATCTTGCCATCTTTGTCCCTATAGAGTGTGTAGAGCTGGTAGGCCTTGTAGCTGTGTGGTGGAGGAACAACAGTGGGAGGAGTGGGCCTGGATTTGCTCTTTTTCTTCTGCTCAGTGAGCTTATTCTCCCTCCTGGAGAGAGGATCCGACAGGGATGGCTAAAACGACAAACACACATACAAATACCCCAAAAAATGAATTTGTGCTTTTGATTTAAATTAAAATATTCTCCAGAATGAGAGTTTAAGAGAAAATAATTTCTAGCCTCTTGTACCACTAAGGTAGGCAGCCCTGTTATTAGTAACAGTAGTTATTACTTTGCCATTGTAAATGGCACATACACTCAACAAAAATATAAACGCAACACCTTTGTTTCTGCTCCGATTTTTCATGAGATGGACTTAAAGATC
>JBBPDC010000156.1:16006282-16027171 GCA_037974485.1 Hemigrammopetersius urotaenia | reverse complement strand
CGGCAATCGGCAGATCATGATCTTGGTGATCGGTAATCGGTGATCGGCCCCAAAAATGCTGATCGGAGCATCTCTAGCATTTAGTTCTTTTATTAATAAATCCTGAACCCTGCTGCAGAGCGTTGGCCGTTGTTGTTTGATGAATTAGCGTGTTGTGTTCTTTAGGCTGGACGCTGACCCACGACAAACAATCGAGGCGTCATGGTCGCAGCCTCTCATTAACTTACCAGAGTTCCAGGCGAACGCTCTGGACTGTTTTTAATGTGTTGAGCTGCATTAACCTCCTGGCACTGGAACCATTAGACGTGCCATGGTAGAGGCTAAAAGAGCGCAAGAGAGATGTTAACCTCCTTGGAGCGACCCACACAGCGTTAGCCGCACGAGGCGGGCCTGGAGGAAGATCAGTGGAGGACGGCTCCCTTTTTCCCTTCTTTCTTCACACGTTTGCTGGGCTCTCTGCCTCTTGCCTGAAAACATGAGAAGGAAGGAAGGAAGGTGAAGACGCTGAAGGCACGAACGATGCTCCAAGACTGAGCTGATTTTGAACACCCACGTGTACACATACACACACACTCTAGCTCTCTCGCTCTCTCTCTCTCTCTGCCTCTCTCTCTCTCTGCCTCTCACACTATATCTCTCTCTTGCTTACTGTTGCTTTTCCTCTGTTTCTTCTTCCTGTCTCCTCTCCTTCCATCCTTCCCTCTGTCATGGGCACCCATAGAGTAAGACCTGGAACTGATGGATTAGACAAAAGGACATGCTTTTTTTTCCCTTGGCAAGAGGTTAGAATATCCTCTGGAGGATGCATTCGCAGAGCTAAAATGGCGAGTAGCATTTACATAATCCTGCATTTGAAGTGTTATGGAAATGATGCCCTATGTGTTCCTGACCTTACATATTCAACTTGGCCCATGTCAAAGTCATTCTTTTGGTTTATTTTTTATACACCAAAGTTTATGCCAATATTGTCACAAAATGGAGGACAGTGACTATTTTTCAGGAGAAGGACAGGAATGGTTAATGTAGCAAGATTCTTTCCAAGTGCTGGACTTTTGCTATGAAATTGTCATGCAGTGTAAAGGGTAGGTGGAGTTACCAGGTTTTGAAATGGTGATTTGGGTGAATGTGATCACTATTTTTTCGTGCATCATGTCTGCATTAATATCCATACGATACATTGATGGACTTTGCAGGCGCTTTAAATGGTCCTCAAGCTATTTGCTCCAAAAGAGCAAAGGTTACATTTAATACAAATATTTTTGCAATGTAAAGAAGTGTTTGTTTAAGCAGTTCCTAACCTTTCCTGATGGCAGTCCAGTATTATTTATACTTACTATCATCATGGCTTGGCTAATCAGTGGTTCATTATGTTAAAAATATGCTGGAAACTCCGTATAAGGACACACTTTTGTATAAAATTGTTTTAGCTGCGATGCGCTGTTGACACACCGATGTGTTGTTCAGGTACTATGGGTTAAAGCTTTGTTGCCCCCTATGGTGCAAATAGAACCTGTCCTAGAAATAATAATAACATAATATAGTGCAAAATACTGATGGCTTTAAAAAAAAGCTTTTGTTTTCCAAAATTGGTTATTTTCCTAATCAAATCCATACAGGGTTGCTTGTGGACACTTGGGATCCTGAAGTCACGAAACGTAACACTTTCAAGCAGTTTTGTTTCATGCTGTACCTCCAGTACCTGGAGTGAGATTTCTCTGGCTGGCGAACACAGCCGGCTCTGGTCTGGACTGGTCAGGACTGGGTGGTGACTGGCACTGAGGGTGCCAAGAGCCAAATCCTGCAGAACAGTGCGGCAGCCGTTTCTCTTCTCATTTCGTTTCACTCAGCTCTGTGTGATCCCCTCAGTGTCTGTGTCTGTCTGTCTGTCTGTCTGTCTGTGTGTGTCTGTCTGCATTCTCTCAGTGTTTGTGCTTGTTCTCTCTCTCTCTCTCCTCTCTCTCGTGGCCTGCTGATCAAAGCCCTTCATGCTTCCCTCTCTGTTCTCATTACCCAGCATGCCTTGCACATGTGACAGCATCTGTGAGAGTCTCCTGCTGAGTGCTAGAGCCTGAAGGACCTGAACTGGTTCAGTCCTCTCGCTCGCTCTCACTTGCGCTCCCTCACTCTTTCTTTCTAGTGGTTTTATAGGGACCTGGGGCCGGGAGTCCGAGGACTGTATAAAGAGGACAGGTCTGACATAGATAGCAGAGCTAACTCTAGCAAGGACTTTCTCTCCATACCCGAGTTTTTTCTTAATTGGATGCATGATCTAGTAGCGTCAAGATTGTTTTAGTCCTTAAATATCATCAGCAAAACATTTTATAATTTCGCATTGTCAGCGCTTTGGCAGTTCCCATTCCTGTCAGTTATCTCCATGCATACATTGTTGTTTTTTCCAACAGTTATGTTTTGACAGAAAATGTGGAGATATACTGAACCCTTGAGTACTTTGGTTTTCTAGTAAGGATTAACAGAAAATGAATGCATTAATTAACTTATAGTAAGATTTAAATCCAAAGTCCTAAGCCTTGTAGTTATTCAGTTATTAAGTGGTTGGCAGGGGTAGGTAGTTATGAGGGAAGGCCTATTTATAAGTGGGGGTTTGGGAGGGGTTGTATTGGTGAAGGGTGGAGAATTTTTAATTTTTAAATTTATTTTTTTTTTTTTTTTTTTTTAAGAGGGACTTTAAGGGTATTGATAAATGGGACCCTTCGTGTGGCAGAGCGTACATCACAAAGGGGGGCATTCGTAATGGTGGTGGTGGTGCGGGGGGGTTGGCCCAGGCCCAAGCCCCAGCCCCAGCCCAAAGACAGTATGGCAGCCGTAGAAATTGCCATGGTAACCAGCAACTCCACTGAAACCACTGACCAGCAACTCTGGCAACAAAATTATTTCACTGTCAGCTCATTTCATTGTCTTTTCTCAGCTAATGACGTGTATTGGAAAAAATAGCAGTGTTTTTCTTAAATTTGCACTGAATTCATTGTATTTTTACCTCATTTTGATTTTTGTAACCCGAATGTTCGCCACTGCTTTCCACAAGGCAAATTAAGATTTGGGCCCCAAGATCACTGATGCATTAAATCGTGGATGCCCCACATTACAGTTACTGTTACTCAGGATTAATGGAAACAGATCGATGGCAGGCCCTGGGCAGTGCAGTCTCATGCAACTTGAGCAGTATGGTTCAGATAAAATGTGGTCATTTATTTCCAGGCACTGCATATGTCACACTCAGCCGTGCGCACCGTGGAGTCTTTGTTGTTGCGTTCTGCCCATTACATGGCCTCCACTTCACACCGTCTTTCTTAAGAATACACTGAGGCGCATTCTAATGCAGCGTGGATATGTGGTGGATTACTGCTTTGAAATAAGGGTCTATAACAGCTTATCAATAAGAATGAAATTGGCCAAGGTTCTGTGTTTGCAATAACAAACAGTAATCAAAGCGCAGTGTGAATGCTTTTCCAATTTCCATTTGGAGAAATAGATAAACAGATAAAGGCCTATAACGGGCCAACTGAGTTCATCCAAAGCAGACTGTTTCTTTGTGAAATGATGTTATGAATATGATTAGCCTGTGCCATTACAAAAATGTTCTCTCTGCTGTCATTCCAGTTCAGGTCCTACCAGGGTTCTACAACAGCTTCAGCAAAGTCATCTATATGCAACTGTTCACACAAGCAGCTTCTGGGTGATTTTTTTTATTTTGGTTTTATTTTGATTGTTCTGTTATTGAGATCATAATGCCATAGACACAAGTAGATGAAGATTCCGAAAGGGCAGCATGAACTGGGATGAGTTTTTCTGAGCAAAACACCCGACGGCACAGCACAAAGCAAATAAACATCTGAAGAGTCCATCCCAATCCCACTTTTTTTGTTAAGCTGACAGATCCGGATGAGGAATGACAAGTCTATTTTTTCCCACAAGGGTGACACCCCCCCCCACCCTTCTTTAAAAAATGATTGCTTCACCGTTGCCATCACTCAGTAATACTGGGTGAAAAGGCTGGAAAAGACATCTTTTGTAATCATTTCATATTTCTGTCAAGTAGGGATAACACGAGAAGACTCACGGCTTGGGAGTGGAATTACCCCGAGCCCACAAATTGTCGTGGTTGGACTTTAAGTGCTTTTCCTCTGGGACAAGGCACTGCACCATCCCACCACCAGATGTTTTTACATTACAAATAAAGTGACCCCTACCCGAGCTGGACCCAAGCCGTCTCCATGCTGCTTGATGGCAGGGCTGAGAAGCAGGCCGCAGCTGAACTGGCTGCATAACTTCTTTCTGATTGGTTGAAATGCTGTCATCACAGCAGGATAACAAGACTATGATTTTTACTGTCTGTACAAACAAACTAACAACTCAGAAGTTGGCGAAGTACAAGCACTTCTGTCTGTTTGGGCTGGAGACAAATTTCAAGCTGGAGTTTTCAATGACGCAAACAAATGAACGCAAACAATGACAAATGCAAACAAATGAGAAACACAAAGGTGAACCAGGACATTGCTAACAGGTTTGCTGGGTTAGGTTTTTATCGCACAGCTGAAGAATGGGAGGAAAAAACTCAGACAAGACTATTAAAAAATAAAAGACCACAAAAGATAACGAAAGAAGCTCTGACAAAAAATCTTCCACTGAAACGACTCAACTGGGCACGGTTTTAGGATGACTGGCTATAAACTGTGGAGAGAGAATGTGGTTGCTAAGGTGTCAGAAACACAGTTACTGTGCTAGAAGATACACTAGAAAATCTAAGCAGTCTCTGTATAGTTTAGGTAAAACATGGTGCCTGTATACCTGAGTCCAACTCTGTTCTTATGATCACCACGTGTCACTGCTTCCTCCTCAGAACTACTTCTCATGTATCATTGAGCATAAACTGGCTTTGAAACCAGTGCTTCTTGGTCTAACTGGTGCTGGAAGCAGCTGTGTTTCACTTCTATTTTTATGCTGTTCTCTTTTTCATTTTCCAAGCACTTTATGCATAGCAATTAGGCACATTTTTTTTTCATCTTCATTAACACGTACATGCCTCAACTTGACTTTCTCACATCATCAATCATACTTTTTAATTCTGATGTTAATATCAGAGGCCTTATATCTGAGTCCCAGAAGAATGAGATGTTGAATGCGTTCCTTTTAACTGGTTCTCAAAGCTCTGACTGTGAGACACAATGGAAACTGCTTTCACACCTTTTATCACGTTTATGCCAGTTCGGGGTTCGTCTTTGACGCAAGAAACCATGTCACTGCAGCACGCTTGTTTTAGATTTTAAATGACAAATAGAGTTATACATGTATAGAATTTATTATTTTAAAGACTAATTGACAGAATGGAAGTATTTGTAGTCATTTCCAGATTGTAAACCTCAGAAATCCATTATGGTTGAACTGATTGTAATTTCATATGAATTATTTCTATACTTGTGTATATATACTTGTGTATATATGAATCCATTCTTTTTAGTGGATGTTTTTTAAAGAAATCATTTCAACCAAATTAATCAAATCTTTTTGAAAGAACACCCACACCATATAAGTTTATACGAGAACCCACACTTTGGTGAAAGCCTTCTTCATTATGTGGGAGATATTTATATTCTTAAAGGGTGCTTCAGACTCACATCTAATTAAAATGTGTTGTGTATGTGTTGCATTTTCTCAAACTTGACAAAGAGATTTCTCATTTAGTATTGCATTTATTGTAGCTTCATAGTTGGACATTCCTACCTTAAATAATATTACCACCTTCAATAATTCATCATGAAAACATGAACATGTAGGCCAAAAACAGGTGGCCTCAGTGAGAACTGTGCCCGTTGTGAGGGCTTCTGGTTCTTTTTAGCATCAATTGTTTTTATACATATTTTGGTGAGAAACAAATTTACAGCATGGTTTGATCAAGATAGCCGTCAATGAAACTCGCCATATAAATACAAGTGAACAGCTGCTTTTCAGGCTGAAAATACAGATGGGTTGAATAGAGTTGTATCATGCATTGTTAATGAGTCAATTTGATGTCACTATATCGATAAAACCATCAATCAGGTGCCTCCAAATTTTTGACTAGTACTGTACAGTATCTGTGTGTCTCTACTTGGAGAATCGCTCTTTCTCTCCTGCTCTCTCTTTTTCTTGATCTCTCTTTCTCTTTCCTGCTCTCTCCCTCCTGCTCTCTCACACCTGCTCTCTCTCTTGTGTTCTCTCTGTCTCTCTTTCTCCTCTCTTGATGTTTCTCCTGCTCTTTATCTCTTTCCTGCGCTTTCCCTCTCTCTCACTCCTGCTCTCTATTTCCTGCTTCCCTGCTCTCCTTCTTGCCCTCTCTCTCCAGCTCTCTCTCTCTCTCTTTCTTTCTTGCTCTCTCTCTCTCTCTCTCTCTCTCTCTCTTTCTTTCTTGCTCTCTCTCTCTCTCTCTCTCTCTCTCTTTCTTGCTCTCTCTCTCTCTTTCTTGCTCTCTCTCTCTCTCTCTCTCTCTCTCTCTTTCTTTCTTTCTTGCTCTCTCTCTCTCTCTCTCTTTCTTGCTCTCTCTCTCTCTCTTTCTTGCGCTCTCTCTCTCTTTCTCTGTGTCTGTGGGTGATTTCATCTGCTCTGACATCCCCTCCTCCTGCACTCTTCCTCTGGTTAGCGTTTTTTGCTCCAGCAGAGAATGCGGCCCGGGGCGGTGGCTTTCATAGAGCACGTGCCCTGGGAGGTGCATGGGTCCTCTCTGACTTCCTTTTTCTCTGCAGCTCCCTCAAGACATGGGAACATATCTCTTTCTTTCTCACTCTTTTTCTTCTTTTTACTTGTCTTACTATTCTTTAGTCCTTTTTGTCTTTAGTCGTTGTCTCCCTGGGTTTCTGGGTGTCTTTCCCCCTTGTTTTTGGCATTTTTCTTTTTTCTTTTTGTCTCTGGCTTTCTCCTCAGTTCACCTCTAGTGCTCTTTCCCTGTTTCTAATTCAATTTAAATCCAGAAGCAATTTCATTGTGAAAACAAGTTTGTTCCACTTCTCCAATTATTTTCCAATTTCAGCCACAGCCGTGGCCCCATTATTAAAGCAACAGGGCGATTTGGACACAGCACTTTTTTGAGCCCCTCATCCAACTGGGCTGCTGGGAACGCGTCCTTACAGAGTGAGAAAAAGAGAGGATGCACATGTAATGGATTCCATGCATAATATCTGCCGTTTTGTTAACTGCTGCTTTGTAATAAGTGACAGGGAATTGAGTTTGGCTTGGGTGGATTTTGTAAAAGTGCAAAGCTGCTGGCTGTCTGGTTCACAATTAGCTCTAATTTCAACACTTGCAAAATGGTTACCTCAGACCTGGCTAATTCAAAAGAATACAAGCATCTATGAAATTCTAACATCACATTTTGGAGTTTCTGTGGTGAATTTGTGCCCATTCATTCTGTAGAGCATTTATGAGCTCAGGTACTGATATTGGATGAGAAGGTCTGGCTCACAACCTCTGTTCCAGTTCATCCCAAAGGTGTTGGATGGGGTTGAGGTCAGACCTCTGTGTGGTCAGTCAAGTTCTTCCATATTGAACTCATCCTGCCATGTCTTTATGGGCCTTGCTTTGTGCACTGGGGCACAGTCAGGCTGGAATAGAAAAGGTTCTTCCCCAAACTGTGTCCACAAAGTTTTCCAAAATGTCTTGGTCTGCTGAAGCATTAAAATTGCACTTCACTGGAAGTAAGGAGCCTCCTGGATTCAATAATTAAGAACTATATCCCAATACTTCTGTCCATATCGTGTAGATGTCAGTGTCACTAAAGAGTTGAAAATAATCCATTAAATAATGGAGCCTTGACCGATGATGAATGGGACTGGGTTACAATCTAAAATTGTAGAACTACATGTTTGGATATTAAGTATAGAAATAAGGTGTGCCCAATAAAGTGGCCCGAGTTGTAGAGTTGATATGGCTGTGAGGTCCTGCCTGGATGGAGACTTGAACTCTGGTTTCTTATTTATGTTATCCTTTATGCTGTCCAACTGTTTTAACTTAATTTTGATTTGATGTTTTGTTTAAGGGTCTATATCATGATGGAACACTTGTTAAAAGTTGAGCTTGATATAATATGTAAACACTGATACATTTCTTAAAGTAACATTTGTTTCCTAGATCAAAGACTCTGTATGCAGAAAATACATTTTGTTCTGAAACGTATTTTTTTATGTTCTGGAAAGTGGCATGTTTGCATTTATCCGCCTGTTCAGCCTACTGATTTTCAGCTCTGCATGTTCAAGTTATGAGTAGTGTTTTGCCTTTTAAAAAGAAGCACAGTACAGGGCACCTGATGAGATCAGAGATCATTTGCATATATCAGTATTAAAGGCACAATAAGAAAATAGCCTGTTTATTTCTAAGGCATGAAGAGATATTGGAAAAATTTATGTAAAAATAAATTGATTGTTTGTGGTTCATAACACTGCACAAGGAAAGAAATAATGCAGGATATGCGCCCTTTAATGTTTGTTGTAAAATCTTTGCTGTGATATTCCTGAAATATTATCGTTGGGATAATATTTCATTTTGTAAATCTTTAGTATTTCTTTCACCCCTTTCTTTTCACCCCTTTTTTTGTGCTTCAGCTGGTGGCCCTCTGTGACCCTCAGATGAAAAAATGACTGTGAAGACACTACAGATCTTTAACTGTGTCACACTTAAAGGTCAACTGATTATAGAAGTGGAATCAGTGTGCAGTGGTGTTTACTATCCTGCAGCTTGTCAGCTGTAGCTGTTATGTGGAGGGTCCCGCAGGAGGTTTATTACATTAAATGGGGCTGGAGGTCATGTCTCTTGTCCATTCCTCTGCCTCTTCGCTTGAATACACACTCTCCCTCCTAATGGCATCAAACAAGTGATTTATGTTTGACCACAGCGCTTGTTCTTGTGCACAACACGTGCAACTGTCTTCTTGCAGCCACGGGTAGTAATTGACCTCCGCATCTCTGCAAACATGTTTATCCAGCTGCACGTCGAGGGCTCGTCAGTCGAGGATGAGGTGGAGACCGAATCAGCCTCGTTTGCTGTTCTGCGGAGGTGGCATTTCGTTTCATGTTCATGTTGCGATGCCCTTGAGTTGCTGTAATTTAACGATTACTTGCAAGGCTGTATATTAATATGCTATTTCAGTGTATTTGTTCTGGTGCACCCACATTTCACATGGTAATGAGATCACCCTCCCTGTTTCAGCTGCTTGAGGCACCCTTGAAGATACCAGGGTTATTTATTTTTTCAATATTTGCTAGCCAGTCTTTTAACTGTTTAAAGGCCAACTAGTCATGAGTAGGAGCATAAATATATATGTGAAGTATCCGCAGAGAAAAGGGAGACAATAATGGCAACATTTCTTTCACTTGTTTTTATGTGATATATATACACACACACACACACACACACACACAATAAAAACAACTGAAAGAAATGTTGCCAGTATTGTCTCTCCCTTTTCTGGGGACACCTCAGACATTCACTTGCAGACTTGATGCTGGTTGCTGTGCAGCGTAATACAGTCTAATTCAGGCACGGTACTGTCCCAGGCTGCTGCAGGTGGATTAGGCCACAAATGGTACGCTGAGAAACGTGTGTGTGCGTGCGCGTGTATGTGCGCTCTCATCCTCCAGCTGCCTTTGGATGTGTGTGTTCCTCTCGTCACGCTCCGACAGTCTGGCATCACCAACGGCTGCGTTTCCACTTGGCTGAGTGCAGTTGTGCAAAAATAGTCCGTCTGAAATTGAAATGACTTTTAATAAAAATGGGAGTGCACTGGAGGAAGTACAGTGGAATACAATGCAATGGAGGAAATATTTATCTGTGGAATTCACAAACGGAATCTTGCTGTCACAACTGGTCAGCAGTGCAGTCCATCTTTTTAACACAGACCGTGGTCCCTAAAAAGTATGCCGCCATTTGTGCCTTGGTTAAACGTGCGTGGAGTGAGGAATGTATTGTGTTTGGATGTCTCCAGATCTACCGTTTAATACAAAAGGCAGTGATAAGGATACAGCTATGGCTTAACAGTCTTGACATTCACTGAAACAAAAGGCCAATAATGGAAAACAGAATTAGAAAGAGTGCCCCACCAAATGTATGAGGGCTTAAAGTAAAACAATAGAAGTGTCAAAAACAATGATTGGTGAACCATTTTTAAATATTACTGCACAATTGATTTCAGGTGTAAATAATGTAAATAATAATTAACCAATAAGAAACTTCTAGGGAGGACAACATTTCCATGTAATCAAAGAAAGGGTCTCAAAATCTCTAAATGTGGCCTGTCACTAAGCATCACATATTCTTAACAAATTACACAGTCCATGCCTTTCTTAGCCCATAACATGTGAGGTACGGGAGATTCTCGTTTAATTAATATCATTTATCTCGCAAGCAAGGTGTTGAAATCAGCTTCTAGAAACAAAATGGATATTTGTGAGAAAATCACACCAAACAAGGCAATTGTGGCACTGGGCCAGGTGGATTTTCCTGTTATAGCTGTTAAAGATTTATATGTTTCTGTCCAGTATGGGTACTAAGAGAGGGATTTTGGAGCTTATTGACATCTGTAACATGTAGGATTGAAATTATTATAGATAATAGAGTGTCTGACTTGAGATTGATGTATATCTTGCAATGCATCAGAACATACTTAGCATTAATGGGCAATTTAGGACCCTTTCCTTTCACCAAGCACTTCGATAATGTCCTCACAGTTCTGCTTCCCTAAAAGATTTAATGCTATTCAGAGGAACTTGTACGGAGTGGGTCTGTACATAGAGCTGTGAAATTAGACCCTTCTTCGAGGGTGCTAGTCTTATGGCGCTTTTCCACTGACAAAAGGAACCATGCTGTAACATTAGAAAATGTTTGTTTGGTTTAAAAAAAAGTGACTGAGCTGTACCTGTGCTGCTCGAACGACAACTGAGATACAAACCAACAATTAGTAAGTCATCAAAGTACAAGCCCTAGTGTCTGGGCTAAAGATCAATTTCAGTAGGAGTTTTCTATGTTGCAAACAAATTCATTCTTAACTGTACAAGTTAGCTGAGTTCGTTATTTGTTGCATGGCCGGATGATGCTGAGGACAAAAATGAAAACTCAGACGAGACAATAAATAATAGATCACAATGACAGAAGAACTTTCTGCTGGTACGACTCTAAAATCACGGTTTTAGGACGACTGGCCATAAACTGTGGGGAGAGACTTGAGCTGGTAATGCATCAGTAACTATTACTGCAACCATTACTGAGATACACTGGAAAGTCAAACTGTACAGAACTTTCTGTGCCATCGCAGTACAGTTTTGGTACAGCATGCTTTCCATATAACTGTGCCTTTAGAAATACAGTGGTGGCCAAATGTTAATGACTGCTAGTGACTCTCCTTTTTTTTTTAAATTGCGAATTATCACAAATCATCTCATTTTTACAATTACGGAGACCTGGAGCAGAATGAAATAGAAGGAAAAACGTTTTTAAATGTTATGAAATGAATGTAGTTGTGTTAAACATAACCTAAAGCTTAAATAAACCAAATACATTTTGGGGCCTCTGTAGATTATGCCTACCAAACAAATGATCAACTCCTGGAAAGTAGAGGTTCTGCTTTGGGCTAATAACAATGTTTTGTTTTGTTTGTTAGCTGTGAAGCGGTTGATGAAGGAGGCAGCCGAGCTCCGAGACCCTACAGAGCACTATCACGCCCAGCCTCTTGAGGTAAGCTTTATAGGAAACTCAATCAAAGCTTTTGTTACCAGTAACACTTGGAGTATTGTGAATGAAAGCCAATTTAGTTGGCAAGCTTTTCATATTTTGAATAGATGATAATGATGATGAACTAGCTTGATAAACTATTGTCAGCCATTTTCGGAGTGCGGTGCTGTGCAAATTATTTTTAGGTGTAAATGTCCGTTCCAGCTCATGTTGTTGATCTCAGAGGGGATTTTTAAAGCCAAGCAGAACAAATGACGGTGAATTAACCTCACTGGAAATTGTTTGTTTCTGGGAAGCAGGCAAATGTCAGACCAGCATTGCCCCAGGCCTCTGGTACATCACATTTGACGCATTTACTACATTCTTCCTTCTTTTATGTCTTGGTGGAAAAAAGTATTTCATAATGTTCCAGAAACCTCATAAAATCTGAAAGTCCTTTATAGTAGTTTCTACTGTTCTTTAATGTATGTATCAGTAACATCACATCTCACCAGACATAGTGTTATGTTTTTTGCTAAATGACTTGTGTCTATGTAAATGTAAATGTGTGGCTGCCTCCCGTCTCTTCAGGACAACCTTTTTGAGTGGCACTTCTCTGTCCGAGGGCCTCCAGACTCGGATTTTGATGGAGGGATTTATCATGGCCGCATCGTTCTGCCCCCTGAGTATCCAATGAAGCCCCCCAGCATCATCCTTCTCACTGTAAGATATTGTACTGATCAAGTCCTCCTCCGCAAGCTTAAAACCTCGTTCAGGAATGCCAAACACTAATCATGGAGGACTGGTGTCACACCTGGTTCAACTACCCTGCCAGGTTTAGTGTGTGAATTTGTGGAGGGGAACTGTGCTGGACACCAGCCCTCCAGGACCACAGTTGGATAGCCCTGGTTTAGTCTAATTGGATTGTGTTTGGTTTGGCTTAGCTTTACTATTTCTATGGTCATGCTTGAAAATAGTACTGCAGCCTTCTCTGGATGGAACAGCTCCCCTTGCAAAACATGAATTGCTTAAAAATGCTTACAAATGTTTGAAGCCCCCCAGTTTAATCAACAGGTTAATCAACAAGCGTGTTAATCTAGAAGCGTGATAATAGTAACAAGGGAACACTGGATGTCCAAATTTATATCCGAGGTATACCAAAGTGAGGCATACCTGATGAAGTGGCTCGTCTGTGTGTAAAGCGCATTTCTTTACACAGACGGACAAAAGTTACTTGTACTTTACTGTTGAATGCTCTAACATTAATGCTGGGCACATTTTCAGCTTCCCAAAAAACAAGTGCGGTCTAAAAGCTGTATTGAATCAATGTAACAGATTGGTTAATGAATTTCATTTGGTTGGGGGATGTAGTGGGGTTAGTGTTAACATAGTCCACTCTGGCACTCTTTTGAGCTTTGCAGATTTAAAGTTTTATAATAAAGCCAAAGATGAGCAATGATACCAGTACCCATCCAGTGCCAGTGGATAACCACTTTAAATCACTTAAGATCAAGGGCAGGTTCTACAAGCACCCTCCAACCCCTTTTTAAAAAATGAGAAAGACTTCTAGCTTCCTCTTCATCCCTCCCTCTTCATTCGTTCTCCCTGGGACAATAGACAGAATTAGAGGGAGAAGACATGAAAGGCTGTGATCAAAGACTAGCTGACTGCCTGGAATGACGAGAGATCTAAAGCTGCTCTTCGTTTTACCACCCGGAATGCGGTTTTGTCTAATGGGAGACCTGGCTTTCATACACTAAAATGTCACAGTCTGAAGATTGTTAGGGCTTGTTTATAGGAAAGTACATTTGTAACAATAGTGTTTGCTGAGGTTTGAGTCATTCACACAATTAACAATGCACTTATATAAGAGTCAGCCTCCGATAGGTTAGATACAGCATTGCGATGTTACTCTTGGTTTCTTTATTCCCTTGCTAGATTTGTGGATTTAACGTTCAGCGCTAAGGACGTGCCTATTTTTCTGTTTCTTCCCGCCTCGGTTTCTTCTGTTGCTCTTGATCTTCAGAGATCAACATGTTCCCCTTGTCATTTTTTCTCCCGTCACTCGGATTTCCATCTGTGTTTTTCCAGTCCCTAATCATCTTCCCGCTGGTTTCTCTCTTTCTCTGTGAGTGGCTGCCATGTTCTTAATTAGTGCTGAAATCTCTCTTTTTCTTCAGCCCAACGGGCGATTTGAAGTGGGGAAGAAGATCTGCCTGAGCATATCTGGGCATCACCCCGAGACCTGGCAACCCTCTTGGAGCAGTGGGTACCCCTGGAGGATGACATAGACAAATACACACAATCACACACGCATACACACGGCTAGCGCCAACAGTCCCACTAAACATAGCAGCAGCACTCTGTGCCTGGCGGGTACTACACAGAGAGCAGGAGAGAGGGGAGAGAGAGAGCAAATGAGGGATTAAGGGGTTCATTTGAATTTAAATGAAGTCGGTATGCTAATGTCCTCTCACGCTAGCATCTTCCAGATTGTTCTATCAGTGAGTTTTCTCCTTGCTTGTAATTGAAAAGACTGGAGGAGTCTAGGCGAGGTAAAAGAGCGGAACAGAGCACCAGGTCCTCTACAGACAGAAAGTGGTGCCTGAATGCACAAACCAACTTTGCAGTGTCTTAGCAATGATTTTGTAGGGCTTAAATGTTCCTCACCTAAGGAAAGAAAAGGTGTGTTAAATCCTTACATGTAGAATTTTTTTACTGTTGTCTTGTACTGCAATAATTATTCATCAATAGTTTAAAACCACCAGAGCTGTAGTGAACCTGTCTGGAATGACACTACAATTAGCCATCACTTTAATATCTATAACTGCTTAGAAGATGAGGCAGAAGCTTTTGTTTTTTAACCTCAAATGCACCAACATAGTCCCCACTGTTGGATATGGTGAGCTGTCTGAAATGATTTGGGAATGTTTTAAAAGCCTCGAGAGCCTCGTTAGGATACATGGCATCATGGAGTGTGCTTAAACTGGATCGCAGTTAGGTCTTCCAGCGAGATAGTGATTCAGAACATTATGACCACCTGTCAAATATGCTGTTGGCCCTCCACATGGTTACCAAAACACCTAAGATCTGCCAAGACATGGTTTCAACAAGGCCTCTGAAAGAGCCCTATGAGCCCTATGAGCCCTGGCACAAAGACCTTAGTTACAGATCCCAAATCTGGTAAACTGCAAAGAGCTGCCCTGCATCAGACTTCTTGTTTAAGCAGATTCCACAGATGGTAGATCAGGTTGAGATCTGAGGAATTTGATGACTGGGGCAACATCTTGAACTCATCGTGTTCTGCTGGCTATTCCCAAACAATGTGTGAGTATTATGCTGCTGAAACAGGTCACTGCCATCAGGGAATCTCATTGCCCTGAAGGGGTGTACCTGGTCGGTAATAAAAGGTGGCATGTATGAAATGGATCCACATGAAAAACTGGAATCAGCAATTGCCCTGACTTCTGCCACAATAGGCATTGTGTGGGTTCAGACCAGATTTTGTTACCCTTACAAATCGCTGAGCCTTGGGTGTGCCACACCCAGTTACTGGTTTTTGTTTACATTTGCAGCATTTATCAGACACTTTTTTCCAAAGGGACTTCCATTCTCTAACTACAGGGGGCAGTCTCCCTGGAGCAACGTGGGGTTAAGGGGTCTTGCTCAGGATTCAAAGGTAGGATTCGAACCCATGACCTCTTGGTCCAGAGGCAAGTATCCTACCCACTAGACCAACACTACCCCGACTACAAGTTGATACTCACCACTGCTGACTAGGAGCACCTCCTAACCCATTTCAGAAGTGCTCTGAACCAAAGCATATGACCTTAACAATATGGTTCTAGATTTTTATATAGATTTTTATAATCGCCCATTTGTCCTACATCTAACATTTTCACATTGAGATTTAAAGTTAAGTGTAAAGTGTCCCTTTTTGAACACATGAACACACCACAGTGCAGCACACAGTGTGAAACTCTTCTTTGCATTTAACCAATTCACCTGAGTAAAGCAGTGGGGAGCCAGCAGTGCAGTGGATGTGGATGGGACCTTGTTCAGGGGTACCTCAGTATTGCCACTGGCAGTCCTCAGATTCAAACTGACAAACTTCCAAATGCAGGGGCAACTCCCTAACCACCACGCCATCAGCTGCCTCAAACTGACAGTTTGCTTACAGATACTGTAAAATCTCAGGGGTTCGGTATTGAGTAGTAATCCCAGATTACTCTTTATTCTGCTGTAGTATAAGGCACAGTAGGAGAAGAAACATTTATTATTATGCTGCTAATCAGAGGTTGTAGTGCAAAGTACAGAGATGCCTACAATTTGTTTACCCATCAGCCAATAGAGCTGACTAAATTTTCAGCTGTTGCTCTGGAGATCTCTAGAGAACTTCACTCACTCTTCAGATGTTTTGTATTATTTAAATGCTTTAAATCTCTAACCAGTCATTTAGAAGCATATGATGTAAACTTATCCAGTCATAATTTTTCACAGAACTGTTGCTAGGAACCAGACCTCCAAAGCATTTATTACGTCTTAAAGCTACATTACAGGATTCTATCAACATGAAATGGTTTTGAATGCATTACTAAAGGTTTGTGTATTTTTTAAATTGTTTCATGGCAGAGAGGTACAGTCAGGGTGTTTTAAGGCAAAATAGCTCCTGAGGAAAATTTTTCAGTTTTTCAACCATCAATAGGACATACAAAATCTGAAAAGACGTGTTGGTTCACTGGTCATTTTGGATTGTAAATGATGTGGCAATATTTGTGTTGCAGACATTGTTCCTATCATCAAAGATTTTGAGTTGGTACATTTCTTTATTTGCGCCATTATATGTCAAAACATTATCTTGTGTACATCTCAGTGATCGATGAAACTATGTAATTTTTAATGAATGTAATTTCCATATGTCCATGCCTCTCTGCCTTTTTCTGAAATGAACCCCTTTCCTATCTTAAAACATTCTAAACTAGATACCAAAATTCAGTTTAAAAGCTGGATTTCTGTATTGCCTTTGCGTAATATTATTTTGAGGTTTTTATGCCGCGATTGTTTTTAGAGGGTTTTTGTTGGTTTAATCATATAGACAAACATTTTCTTAAGCCGCAGTGTGTCCTAAAGGTCTCGTTCTGTCACAGGAAACCAGGATGCCCTTGCTATGTTTGAAGATAATATGTAAGCCACTACAAAGGTTTTATTTTTTAGGAATACACATCTCAAAAGTGGATTAAAAGACTTGGGAAAGGGATTTGAATAAGGTAGATGGGATTGTGTGTTTAATTGCCTTATGTTTGAACTCTCTCTCTCTCCCAGAATTCTATGTTGTCTCTGTTGCTGTAGCATCTACTAGCTGGATTTTTTTTGTGGTTGTTAGTTATTCGTTTTGATGACAAAGTAATCAAAGCTTTATGTTGTTTTTGTTTTCCAATATGACTCATGAGGCACCAGGCTCGCTTTCTTCTCCATCTGTTTTCTGGATTCGAGACTTTGCATCATTTAGAATAATCTGCAGATTTTTCTGTTTGATGTGCTTTTATATGGTGCATTACGTAAAATTATCGACACCATTCGTAAACATGCTCAACCTAACATTGAAAATATAAGAGAAATCTAACCTTTAATTGAACAGTAACACAAATTTTCATATAATCCTTGATGAGATTAGAGAATAGTCTAAGACTGTACTTCAGTACAAAATCTCACTAGATCTCTCCAGAGTCCTAGTCCTAGACATAGTCATTAAACCATTTTTTTAAGTGTTGATCATTGTCCCACTGAAATATCCAACAGTGACCTAGATTTAGTTCTTTGGCAGAGGCAGCCATGAAGAGCTCATGATGCCATATATCGTAACAAGCTTCCCGGTGCCTTTGGACGACAGAAGCACCGTGGGTCATTTCGCAATGAAGATTGTTTTTCATGCCAAACTCACTTTGATTATTTATTGCCTGAAAGCTCCATCTTTGCTTCAGCTACACCATAATTCCCAGTTCCAGTTAAATATCCAGTTGAGTCCTGTACACGCTATGTGCTCACATTTGTTGTAAATTATAGGAATTATATTCTGGCACATCTTCAAAATACTTTGTTGGCATGTAGGTCATGTTGAATTGTGTTTTGAAGACTTGGTGACTCCAAACGTCCATCTTTTGCAGATCTTCAACCATGATTAAACATGCATTTGTTATGCATTGCCATAACATGCTGTTTTAGGTATGTCAGTATTTCAATAGTTACCACTGGCTGTATCTAGTTTTCCCTTTGGATGAGAGTGGAAGTCATGAATGACCACTTAAATGGGAAAATGCTTCTGTTGCAGCTCTGAAGAATTTCTAGACTACACTATTACATGGTTTTGTTGCAAATAGAAATTCTTAATATAAAAGCCTGAGAGTTTGCTCACACAGTTTAAAAGGAATCAGTATGGTTGATACACCCAGCCATCATCTGACTAGTTCTCGAATTTCAATAACTCTTTTATACACACCCCCTGATTATATAAACTAAATGTAACTAGGTCATTACAAAATGTGTAATTTATATATCAATGATAATTGGACAACAAGATTTTTTTTAATATTAAAGAAAAAAATATATCTTGGGATAAGCAACTAGGGTTGCAACAATTACATGCTTTAATTTATTTATATTGTCTCACATTTTTGAACGTATCTGATAATATTTGATGGTTGCAGCTCTATTTGCTTCTTCCACATATGTCCATACATTCAGTGTTGTTGATTCATGTAGTATGTTTTTGGGTGTCATTAGGTTGAACAAAGTGACTAACCTGGAGTTGAAACATATTACTAATTCTCTAATGTAGAACTTCTGTCAGAGCAGATAATTTTCCCAGATAATTTAATTCGCAGGAGATTGAAGCTACGTGGTGCAAAATTAGTAGCAAGTGGTGGAAGTAGAGTCTTAACCAGATTTGGAATATTTAAAGGATATTTATGATATCAAATTCACGCAACTAACCTATATATTACTGAACGATTCTTTATCAGCTCTTACTGAATTGTCCGCATTCCGACATGCTGGAGTACTTGCAGTGAACAGTTGTTAGAATTTTCGCTCATCTAACACACATCAGCTAATTACCACACTCATGGTGAGCTAAATTAGGTGTGTTAGAGCAAAGAAAAGCACAATGTGATTGAACAAGGACTGGGAGCTGCCTGTCTAACCTGGTTCATATCTTTTTAAAACAGTGTTCTTACCATAGTAACTGTTTCTCCTGTGCCTCCTGGCTCCTTCTGAAGTAAAGGTGTTGTGTATTATCCAGGCACAGAGTTGTCCACAGAGAAAATCCTGCTTTAGATGCAGAAAACAAAGCATTACACACAGTTATGTAACACTCTTATCACTCTCTCTCTCTCTCTCTCTCTCTCTCTCACTCTCACACACACACACACACACACACACACACAAAGATACATGGCACTCAGCTGTCCTTCATCCATCATCCTATTTAATCCTGAGGTTGTGACATTTTTCTATTATGACATTTTACTCTTTCTGTATTATGATGTGTGTTTGTTTGTTTGTTTGTTTGTGTGTGTGTGTCTTTTAGTCCGGACTGCGTTAATAGCGATAATAGGCTTCATGCCGACTAAAGGAGAAGGAGCCATAGGATCACTTGATTACACCCCAGAGGAGAGAAGAGCCCTCGCCAAAAAGTAAGGTGCTACAGATTAACACAATAGTCTCCTTGTGCTGGTCTATGTAATGGTATCAAGTCCACGAACATGTTGACACATGAGTTGGTAATTTGACCTAGTGGCAAGTTTATAAAACCACAATTTCATACAATATGTTTCTTTAGTAGCCCACTGCATGTTACATGTTTTTTCAGTACCTATTAGAATTTCAGAATCTCTCTCTCTGTGTATGGGGTGGAGGTAGCTCAGTGGGTAGGATACTTACCTCCAGATCAAGAGGTCATGGGTCCGAATCCTACCTTCAGCACACCACCACTGGGTCCCTGAACAAGACCCTTAACCCCAAGTTGCTCCAGGGAGAGACTGTCCCCTGTAGTTAGGGAATGAAAGTCGCTTTGGATAAAAGCGTCTGATAAATGCCATAAACATAAATGTAAATGTATGTTAGGGCGAAAGCAGGGTCCAAACTAATGCAGGGTTTAGTGTTTTTATGCTTTTTATGTAGTTATAAAGCTTTTTAATCCCCATAGCTATAAAGATTCAGCCTGAAGATTTTCTAACTAATTTTTCAAAACATTCCTTATTTCTAAAGTAGTTAGTAAGTATAAAAATGATATTTTGTCTTTTTGAATCATTTATCAGTCTGTTTACCATTAAAGGTTCACACTGTTTAAATGTGTCTGTTATGTTTAAATGGTCTACAAAAAAAATACATGTTGTGTCTTTAGTCACAGCATTGATATGTGTATATTATTTTAATCACCCTCAAGGCGTCTGTACCGTAGCACTGTTTTGAAGTATGGAAATAACTTGTAGTGAGAGCTAGTTAGGCTAGAGCGAACCTCCACATGACAGGTTTGATTTAACATACTGTTACTACAAAGCCTGGCAAACAGTGAGATACGTCCTTACCTCTTCCTATAATTTGCATGTTTGATGCAGCCTCATTTTAAATGAAAGTTCATTGGAATCAAGTAAAATGAAATGGTATTAAATTCCTTGTACTTACGAATTTAACGTTTTTATTGTTCTGTAACTCTTAACCTTGCCTGGGGGTAAGCTGCAACTTTTGCCCTCTTTCTCTGAAACTGTTCATGTCTCCATTTGAGCAGAGGTATGTACGTTGTTTGTAGGGTGAAAAATCTTGCTGGAATACTTAAATTTAGTAATGACCCGAAAGGATGTTTTTGGACTGAAACTGAAAACCGAAAAAAAAAAAAAAAAAGCATTCAAACAATGCACAATATAATAGATCATTTAAAATAATATATTTTACTTGTCCCCAATCTGAACGTTAGCATTAGCGCTAGCGTTAGCATTAGCATTAGCGCTAACTGTAACGTTGCTTTTTAAGCCTTTTCTGGTAAGCCATTTGGCAAACAGTCGCAAACAGTCACAAACCAAGAAATAATCCCCCTCTGATTTCCTCAACTTAGAGCCCCCCCGCATGCGCTGTTTCTCAGAACGTTTGGTTGCTATAGCAACCAGTTGTCGTGGAAAACTGAACGTCCGAAACCAAACTGAAGGG
>JBBPDC010000156.1:15990200-16006182 GCA_037974485.1 Hemigrammopetersius urotaenia | reverse complement strand
GTTTGAGAGAAATGGTAATATTGTGTATCTGGAATGAATTTTAGATCTTTAAGTCCATCTCATGAAAAATCGGAGCAAAAACAAAGGTGTTGCGTTTATATTTTTGTTGAGTGTAGAAGTAGACTGTACCATCAGAAATGTTTGATTTTGTGTTAAAATGACTGATTAACTCATAAATACTGTGTCAACCATCAGATCCTCAGATGGCTACTCTCTTCCCTTTAAAGACGTCTAAGAACTCCTTCAAAAGATAATCTTTCGGCCACATGTATTTGATTAGCCAGAAAGTGGTGTTCACTTCTATACTTTTGCACTGTAACTGCAAAGTTATTGCAGTAAACAAATAATGGAAAGTTGTTGAGAAGATGTGTGTGTGTGGGTTCTGGTGCTCTGATATTCTGTTATCTATAAAACTGGACAGAAGCACATAGCAATACTAGCAGCCATTCTGAAGCCTGTGTGTTTGTAAGTAGAGCTAAAAAAGTAACTCCAGACAACTCGGGCTGTCCTGTTCAGCTAAGAGAATAAACTAAGAGAAACTCTCTTGCGCTCACACTCTCTCCCCATCGCTCTCCTTTTTAATTTTTTAAAAATTGAATAGGTTGTTACCTGTTAGCTACCAACCACACTGTTCAAAACAAGTGCAAACATGCATATATTTATGAGATCTTCCTCCAGTGGGTTTCCTCTCTTTCAGTGATACACACAACAACTTTGAGTGTCATTAACTCCTGTTGTGGATTGCCTTCAGCCTGCTGAACAGGGCTTTATAAGGACTTTTGAAAACCCTGTTTCTCAGTTGATATGTAAAATAATTACTTCACAGATTCACTGTAAATTTGAGCCTTTTTTCTTTTTAAAATAATAATCGATTTAAATCAAATAATTATGCCATCCCTTCCGTGATTTATCCAGGACTTCCAGAAGGGCTAGAGTGATGCTTTTGTTACCTCACAAAATTGGTCCCTCTCATTGTAAATCAAAATGTGACTTGTTGATTTCACATTTAGTACTAACCAAAGGGTTGTGTGGTCTACCCAGATGCCATAGACTACAAAACCAAATCAAGTTTAGACAGTTATTGGCTGTTTAAACCTTGTTTCATACGAAAGCCTATAGAAATAACATCATTTCTCACACAATTTAAATACAATGAACATGTTGATAAAAATCAAATTTGCTAAATACAAATGAACTAAAAATTAGACACTTTCTTATTTGCAAAAAACATTTCTCGATCATAAAGGGCAATTCATGTTCTTTTGGTTTCATTATTTTGTTTAAAACATGTATTGCCAAAAATAAACATCAGTGAATGTAGTCTGACAGTAGTACAAATCAGCCATGTCACCTAAATTCTGTCAGGAATTGTTAGAAAGTTTTGTCTTAGGAAGTTGGAATATTTCTCCGCTGTGCTGCCAGTGCAGATACAGCGTTGGAGTTGCTTATCATGACTGAAGGGACTTTAATACTGGACTGAGTCTATTTTATGCATAAAAAATCTTCCTTTTATGCTGGCATTTGGGGTAAGCAGATCAAAGGTACCCCCTCTTTTACTTGCTCTCTTTCTCTCTTTGCTAGCCATGCCCACACATATAGTGCTCACTGCATTGTGTAAATACTCTGCATTATTAATCTCACATCACTGTCTGTAGAGTGTTCTTGGGGTGGAGAGGAGCACAGAACACATCATGCGGAAAAGGGAGCCACTGGAACAAACGGAATTGACAATCAGAACGAAGGGCAAACTTTACTTTTTTACCCGAAAAATAAAGAGGCTCCAGCCCTGGCATTTTTAGCCAGGAGGAAGGGGAACTGGCAACCCAGTAAGAGATTGGGATGTGTGTCTATCATTCGCTGCAGTGAGTCGCTTCCTTATTAGGGCTGTTCAGCCTGCACCTTGGGCCCTTTTCTCCTCAGAGTGCAGCACACATGTTGGGGAGATTCCTCCGGAGATTCAGGATGTCATTATCAGAAGAGGGTTCGGAGCCGGCGTGCGCGGGCATGCAGTATTTATATTATGTTCAACAACTAAAGATAAAGTTTGGATCAAAGGCAAAGAATAGCCAGATTAGCTATTATCACATAACGATGGAGGTCGTCCGTGACAGACTATCCAATTAACACATGGAGATTGGACTTGATGGGAAGATTGGAAAACACCCAGTCAGAAAAATTAGACACATGCCTGGATTTTTGACCCTGACGTCTATAAATATAACATATCTGTCATAGTGAGACGCTGTTCCTGTTTGGCTCCTGGCTCTCCCTCACGCTCCTAGTAATTGCCCAGGCTGTCACTCAAACATTTGCCCCATGGCAACATCTCAGAAGAGCTCTAGATTCATATTTCAGTTCTCATCTGTGACATTAACACCAGCAGGGCATGGTTTGGATCTTGGATACAGCAGGCAAGTGTGTTGCTGGCAGAACCACTGTGGCGATTTGCTGGTCCCTGATCATTTTGAGCAAAAGGGCATTAGGCACTTTTTCATAAGTATAGAGGAACCGTGCTGTACTTAAACCATACTGCAATGACAGAGAAGTTTTGATTTTTCAGTATATTTTTTTAGGTAACAGTGTTTGACTCGTCAACGGCTCTCTCAACACAGTTTATGGCTGGTCTTCATTCCAAAACGGCTATCGGAAAGTTTTTCTGTCAGAGCTGCTTTCGTTATTGTGGTCTTCAATTGTTTATAGTTTGGTTTGAGTATTTTTTTTCTCTCTGCATTCTTTAGCCATACAATGAACCCTTAACCCCCCTAACTTATTAGTGCTGGCCTGGTACATCTTTGCATTTCTCACAGCATTAAATATAAATTTATCTTCATTGAAAATTCCAGCTGAAATTTATCTTCAGCTATCTTTAGCTATCTTTTTTGTGTGTGAACAGTAAGAAAACAGTTACCCATTTCCATGTTGCAGTGACACAGTCGGCTCGGCTGTGGCCTGCTTTCGGCCCTGCCATCCAGTGGCTCAGGTACAGATAGCTTTATTTGTAATGGAAAAACTGTACGGCTCTTATTTGCGCCAGTTGTTTTAAAAGTGTTTTAAAAGAAACACTAATCTGGATCCTTGATAAGTATTAAGGCCTCAAAAAGTATTGAAACGTCTGGAATTTTAAAATGGGTGGCATTAAATTAATTCTAGGCTGAAACGAAGCAACAATATCTGTTCCTGTTTATTTTATTAATGAATTAATTTATTTTTACCCGTTGCACATCACTGACTATAGCACAGGCGCAGTGTGTACCCCAAAGGGCTATATGCATGCCATAGAAAGAGAAGAAATAGTGTTGTATGTGTGTAGCTGGTGTGTAGCAGGGAGACTGGTTTCCCTTAAAGCTGCGAGTGTAGAACGGGTAAATTGGTAAACAAGTAAATGCAAATTCAATGGAAGATGGTTGGAGGATGAGAAGTACGTGTTTGAAAAAGACTTTTATGTTAGAGCTGTTGCTCCAATAAATACAGTTTGTGCCTTGTTGAAATGAACTAAATGCTAGGCTATTGAGCTATTTGCCGCTGTGACGGTCTTACAGTGTGTATGAAATCGTGCACTTGCGCACTTTGTGTGCGATTTTAGTGCGTAGTGCGCTCACACTGAAAACTAAGATCAAATTCAGTGCACTGAAAGTATCCGGATGTTGTACTGAAATCAGCCATAAAACTAAACGGGTGCCATTTTGACCACGGAGCACAGGGGGCGGGACTTTCAGCAAGTTTTTGAGTTGAATAATGGCAGCCAACAGTGAAATGCAAGCCCAAGTGGAAGCAACTGGTTAATATAAATGTAAGTAACATTAATAAAATTATTTCACTGATCGCGAGCAAATGTTAGTCCATCACTTCCGCTAAGTGCAAAACGTTAGTGTTCCGTTTAGGACAGCACTTACCCACAGCAGTGCGCACTACAGAATGTAGTGCACACTACGGACTAAATCTCAGTGCACTGACGTAAGTGCGCGATTTCGGACACACTCTTAATTTTTCTTCTTAAAGGTCTTGAAAAGGTCTTAAAAGTCATTGAATTTGCATATCAACATGTGCAGATACCCTGGAGAATACCCACTTTCTTGTAGCTGACCCACTATACGCTTTGTGATTAGCTTTTATTTGAAGGTTGGAAATCTGTCCTGGAAAGTGTGACATATTATTTGTAAAGGTTCTCTGCTGTACAAAAAGCTCGCTGTGCTGCTCCGTATAAAATGAAATCGATAAGGCTGTAAAGGATCTGCTGGCCGAATGGCTTGGGCTTGACCAGCTTTAGACCTTCAGTCTCTTCTGTTTCGCACTATGCAACTTGCCGCTACATTCCTTAAAAACCCCATATGATGGAAAACCATATTTCTCTGTTAGTCGCTTGGTTTTTTTTTTAACAAAGTTGCAAAAACATCTCTTTTTTTTGTGAAAAAAGACAATACATTTATAAGTATGCGTTTGCTTACTCTAAACAAGCTTATCCTCACCCACTCAAGTGTGTTTGCCTGTTTTGAATGAGGTGCTATATGGGGGAACCAATCAACACAGATCTTCAGTCTACAGGCACAGTAATGAAAACAGCATGTTTAATTGTAAAGGATAAAAAGAAATTGGTACATAAACACAAAACAATATGACAGATTAAAGGGTACACGTCTTAACATTTCCTTGTATTTTACTGTTGGTGTCAGACCCTGAGTGGGTTATGGTTTTACTTCTAGTGGGCTGTCAGATTTCAGAACTTCTTTGCATTTTACAGGACATTTAATCAAATGATTTTTAATATACAACATTTGATACTAAATATACATAAAACATATATATAATATATACAGTAATAAAAACAGAATATTAAAATGTATTATTAATATATTAAGTATTAAGTATATTATAATTGTATCCACAAAGAGAAAGTTATCGTTGTATGCCAGTTGATTGGTTTGGCAAAATGCATGACATGCATAACTGATTTATATAGCCCTTACTTTTCAGTAAGTTCAACTTACTGAGAAATCTTGCTATATGAAATGACCCTCTGGTTAAGAAACAAACGCATTCAAAATGGCTTAGCCTCTGCTATCTATTTAAACCACTAGAATGTACAATCAAACTGGGCCTTAAAATTCCAAAAACATCCCCAACAAGGTTCCACTAAAGTAATGGACTATTCCTCTGTATCAGTAAAAAGCTGGAGCTTGCAACCATAGTTGAACAGTGGTGAAACTCATTCAGTGTGAAAAGCATTTGGAATCGTTGCTTTGGGCCAGTTTTTGAGTGCAACCAGTGACGTCCTGTCTGGCCCCCCAGAGAGAGTTTAAGCTCTCCTGCATCATCACTCTTCGGTAAGGGAAAATCTTGAAACCGTGCTGCTCTAAGACACTCAGCACAGTACTTTACCCTGCTCATGTCACGGTAACTCTATCACATGGTATTTAAGTTTGTATTAACACAGTTAATGAACCAGTGGTGCTTAATTAGCGTTTGAGTTTCACAACTCTACTTTAACAAGAGCCATGCTTCTATTCAACTGCTGAATTAAATTTACGTAAAGAACTGAAAAGACCGTTTCAGCTCAGCTCTGTCCAAGAAAATAAATCTCAAACATCAAGTTTGTACTGTTGGGCATACTTACCAAAACTGTCATTCACTTTAATGTGACAACATTTATCCCCTGAAATTTAACTGGTTGTTTTAGTCACCATACCTGAAATGTATGTATGAACATTAGCTAATATCTGATTGACCTCCCAACTCCTTAGGGTAGGTTTAAGCTGCTTTTTTCCTTTTTATAGTTTACTTTCTATATATGGAGTGTTTGGTCTGGACTGTATGTTTTGAAAACTTAAACAGTGTTTACATGCTTCAATCACTTTAACACGGGTTTGGTTTCCACAGTACTGACCCTTTAATTTTCCAAAAACCTTTGAGTGTGTCTTTGTAACTTAACTATGGAGACACAGTGAATTCAAACTGGCTATTTTTTCAGTTTAGTTTCCATATTTGGAGTGTGTCTAGGAATTGACCTGTATGATTTGAAACTTTAATAGTGTTTACGTACTGCATCAAGTGTCTTTACTTCAATTAAACTAGGTTGGGTTTCCACAGTGGGGGCTCTTTAATTTTTTCTTATCTACCAATAACCTTTAAGCATGTCCCTTCAAGCTGATGTCCCTCTGGTGTGGAGGCATGACTTGTGTTTGTCCCCGCATAGTGCTAATGGCATAATTAGAAGATCCTTTTAAGTGAGACGCACAGGGCTTGAAGGTGGCTTCTGCATTTACTGATGACTGATGAAAGTGCTTCTGTTGATCTAACTGCAGATTGCCCTCCGCTTGGCTCTTTGAGAAGCCTGCCCTTTTTGTTTAATCCCATCAACAAGCTTTGAGGGTTGGGCTTGATTGATCTCTGAGGCCCAACAGACCCAGGTTTGTGGGTACGTTCATAACACTTGTCTAATGCAAAAAGCATCCCTGTGAAAGAAATTTCTGTATGTTCCAGGTCTTTGGACTTCTGCTGTGAAATGTGTGGCTGCTCCATGCGTTCAGCCCTGCTGGCACTTTCTCCCAACAGCGACCGCCAGCCAGCCGATCGTCAGGCTCAGCAGCTCGCCCAGCAGATCAGCTTTAAGGTACCAAATCCTTCACCCTCCCCAACACACACACACACAGATGATGTTTAGATTTGAAATATAGCAAAAATTGGCAAAAAGCATGAAGTGTCAAAGTTTATTTGTAAAGAGAATTAGTGGTTAAAAGGTTTTTGGTTCATTGGAGCAAATACAAATGCGTGTAGTTTAAACCTGGTAACTCAGTTCTTAGTCTTTATAAATTCAGATTAATTTCAAACTGTAACTTAAAACTTTTCTTATGTGGTGTGTTTTTATAGTACCATTTTCCAATCACTCCATCTCTATGCACAGGCTGGTTTTTGTTACTGTACTTTTAAGACTGATATTTGTAAATGACCTCTGTTCACATTAGTTGTCTTGTATTGTTCCTCTTTCAGAAGTCACAGTGAATAGGTGGCGCTAAACTGCTGTAGTTTGAATTGATGCATATAGACAAATGCAAGTGTTTTTGTGACATAAAGAACAGCGAATTCAAAACTAGCTTGTTTTGAAGCTTAATCTCCTTATATGAACTGTATGAATAGAAACTTGAACACTGTTAGCACTCTAAATTAAATTTTTTTTTTTCTCACTAAAGCCAGAAAAATCAGTAGATATAGGCCCTTTAAGATGTTTTATTCAATATTACATGTTTTTTGGGAATACCAAGAACTAGGGCTGAAAGATGAATCATTTTCATATCAAAATCAAAGTCTGAAAGAGTGCAATGTTCAAATCGTAAAAGCTGCAATTTTAATAGTTTTCAGAATGATTCAAAATTCATTGTTCAAAAAAAGTTTTAATTGGATAATTTTTGCCTAAAAATTCAGAGCTCGTGAAGAGACAGTCTGGCACACTACTTTAAGCATTCAAGCCTCAAGTTTGAGAAAAATAGATGTGCTAGTCTTCTTGGTGAAGAAAAGATCTGGATCTGGGAACATTTAATTAGATTTAAATTATACTTTCTTTCTACTTTTTTCTCAAATTTCTCCAAGTTTTGCCCAGTTATGCTCAAATCAATGCATTGTTATGGACAGGTTTCTGCATGGCAATGGACAGGGTTTAGCATGGGCACTCTGACCCGTCTGCAGCCCTATAACCACTATGGGCTTCTATCTTAGCCAGCTCTACCCTTTTCAGCAATTTGTGCTATAGTAGACAAGGTCTCCTTTTGTGTATCAGTGGACCTTGGGAGCCATGACCCTGTCACTGGTTCACCAGGTGTCCATCTTTTGATCACCTTTAGTTGATACTTACCATGGCATACCAGGAACTCCTCACAAGATCTACCAGTTTGGAGATTCTCTCACCTAGTCATTTCACAATTTGACCCTTGCTGAAGATCTTTGCCCTTACTTTTTCTAACACATCAGTTTTAAAAACTGACTGATCTCTTGCTGTCTGATATATCCCACCCCTTGACAGGTGCCAACAAGATAATCAATTTTAATCACTTCGCCTGTCAGTCCTTTTGATCTTGCGGCTGGTCAGTGCATGTACACATTCATTTATATGCTCATTTACTTCACCCATTTACTGTGCTTGATGTCAGTTTCTGTTTCAGTTAAATATATCATCTTGAATTATTAGTGCACACTAAGCACTTCTAATGCTACAGTCAAATGCAAACACTGTCAGTCCCCTCTACATACAGCTGACATTACTGAATACACTTCATCACAATCCCACATCTTAACACATTCACTCTCGCAGGTCTGTTATGGGCACCATTCACGGTGAAGCTTGCATACTCAGAAACACAAGCATGTTTTAGTTTAGCCGAATGCAAGATGAGAGTAGCATTGACTCAGCGGTCTGAGCCAGTGGACTTGCCTGTTTCCCATCTTACACATGTTCTGTCTGTGTCTCTTTCAGCCTGCCCTCACTGACTCCTTCTTTTCCCCTCTTCCCAAGATCACCCCTCCTCGGCGCCCTGCTGTGATTACTCAGAATCACATTACTGCCTCTCCTTTTTTTTTTTCCTCAGTGGATCTGTTTTAGGGAGGGAGAGGAAGAAAGTGAAGAGAGAGAGAAAGAGGGATGCAAGGACATTCAATTACAGTGAGTCTTTTTGTGCTTTTCTGTAGGCTGAGTCAAGCACATTGTCGGTGGCTAGTGGGAGTACAGTGTCAGAGAGTGACAGAAATACTGACCAACAAGAGGAGAACTCCACATCAGAAGTCCAGGATAGTGAAACAGCGGCCCAGGCTGAACAGGTGGGTCCAAATGGTCTTTGCAAAAGGCTCCTGTCCTGTGGGACACTAGCTTCCAGGCCTGTTACATTTTAAAACCTCCTCCCTCTATCCCAACCACTGTTCCTGTGTTCCTGGCTGAGTTTATATGAAATGTATATCATTTGTTTTTTTGAATGCTTATGGTTTACCCAAGTCCTGTGTTGCATTCTTAAGATTATGTTTCTAATGAAATCACAGTTTACATTCTTATAACCCTTATATGTGAATGATGTTCATACAAAGATCAAACACCGCACAGTGGGGCACTTCTTCTTTGAATTTTCCTAATGATGATTCAGACAGTGAAAATTAACAGCAGGAAGTACTCATATGCCTTTAATAGTCTGCTTTTGCGTTTTCGGAGACAATAATTAATGGTTTCAGATCCCCAGTCAGCTGCTTGAACAAGTCTATGGCTGCTTAGTGTAACACACTTGAAAGATTTAAAGAGTCATATCATTTATTACACTCTGAAATTGGTAACACCTGACTTGAATTAAGGCCTAATGAGTCAATATGCACATATCACGTTTGGTTTATCTTCATATACAATTAAGAATATTAGATGAATGATGAAATAAAATGAGTAAAGTAGCACTTTTGAAAGGTTTGCATTTTCTGTATTTTAGTATAAATAGGACCTAAAACAGTATCAGATTTTAATATTTCAAAATATGAAAGCAGTCCCAAAATTAGAGAGTGAGACAACAGTCATTTTAAATTATTGAGGCAAATGGTCCACTATTACAGTTCGGTCAGTAGCAAAAGTCTGTGAAATTTTAGGCTTACCAGTTAGAGTCAGGTGTTGTCTGTTTCAGTAAATGGGATGACACTCTGGTGGGCACCTTCATTTACAGTATTTAAAGAAGTAATGGCACAAACAAAGGAGGTTTTTGAGAACCTCCAGAAAAAGAGATGCTGATGCTCTGGAAAGGATTACTGAAACATCACTAAAGACTCTGGGCTCAGCAAACAGATCATGTACTTATAGAGGAAATTATTGACCATTGTGACACAGGTATACATGTGAGGGTTGCAAGTTGAAAGCCACTTCTCTCCATAAAGAACATTGCTGTCCATCTACAGATTGATCAAGTGGACAAGCCAGAATGGTTTGTGGATGGATGAGAGGTTTAAATGAGAAAAGGAGAACACTGCAATCCATCATAAGAACCATATACCATCTGTGAACTTTGGAGTGTTGGTTGTATCATGATTTTGCTGAGTTTTGCTGCATCTGGTCCAGGACAGCTTGCCATTATTGATGGAGCAGAGAATTCTGAATGATGCCAGTGATGTCCGGACATCTGTCTATGAATTGAATCTCAAGAGAATGTGGGTCTTGTAGCAAGACAAAGACCCTACGTATACAAGTCCTTCTACCAAAGAATGGTCAAAGTTGTGGTAGGACCTAAAGCGAGCAGTTCATCTGAGAAAAGAGAGGTGATACTATTCTGTACAGAGGTTTGGGATAGATTCCTCCAAGCTATTGTGTAGGACTGATCAACATTTACCAGAAAGGTTTAGATGCAGTTATTTCTGCACAAAGGGGTCACAGCAGATACTCAAAGCATGGTATTCTTTTTGCTACCCACAGATATGTTGTAACATAATTTTTTGAGACTAATCATTACATATAGGGCCAAGTATAATATTTTTGTTTCATTTTGTTTCATTGAGTTATCTTTATCTATATTGACTTCTGATCATATATTTTTAAAGAAGTACAGATTTTATTTATCCCTCCAACACATATGGATGTTAAATGCATATATTATATTAACCTCACTAAACACGTAATTCAGTTGAGTAATTCAATTTTATTTCGGTTACTGCTTGAATGTATCAGTGACGCAAAGCAAACTGCATTTTTAACAGCTATTTCTGATTCTCACTGCCATTAAAATGGTTTTGAAAAGTTTCAGACTTTATTATAGGCCTCCAAAAAGTTTTTTGCTCCAAATTGTCAGCACTTTTGCCATAGTGCTAACTTTTATCATATTTAGCATCATCACAAAAAACCTCAGTCAAAATTCTTTAACACACCAGGAGATTGTCATACAGCCTCTTGGCTGAAATCCCTCATGAACAGCTTTGTGAAGTGGCCCCCCATAGTGCTTTAGCACTCCTACCATATTAGGATTACTCATTTCCTCAGCACAGCGGAAGAGGCCCACTTTACAGCTCCCTGATCACTCTCTCCTGTGCCCTTCTCCTTCCTTACCAGCATTTACATACACCCATTAAGTTAAAGAACCGATTGTAAGTGAGTGTCTAGAGCGTCTGTGCGCAGCGGGTGGCCTGGGTGCTCTAGGGAGGATGAGAGAGAGAGACAAAGCGCAAATACAGCTCTACTGCTAACACTGGCAGTGATTTTCCTTAGTGCTTTATGTAAGGGACAGCCTGGCTGTCCAATTACACCCTGCCCTCTGCCCTCATATTGCTGCTGGACCCAGCAGACAGAGGAAAAGAACAAAATTGTCTCTCAAATCTTCTATACAGGTCATTATTGTAAAGTAGATTACATTTTTGTGAGAAAATGCAAAGTGTGATTGCTATAAAACCAGTGTTTGAAGAAGTTTGAATTAAAAAACACACCAAAAAAACTCACAGTGAGGTATTGAACTGGTATATGTGTCTTTAGCCCAGCTAAACTGATTTGTTGCTCCATGTTTTATTGCTTCCCAGCTGCCATAAATGTCACGTCACAATACACTGAGACTCTCTAAACTTTTAAGGCAACTCGCCCCTCCGCTCTCTCTTCCCATACATTACGGAGGTAACTCGACCACAACAATCGAATTTATAAACATTCAGTCCTGAGCCACTGATTGGCCAGTCAATAATCTGAATATGCGTGCTACGTATTAAATGAGATTATAGCATTGGAATTTTACCAAAATTCAACACAGGCTCAGGTAAGAAGCGGCACAAATTTCCGGCTATAAAAAGAGTAAAATAATCATAACAATAACTTAGTAAGAACAATAATTGGGGTAATGTGTTTTTTTATGTGTTTTTAAAGGGGAATTATAGCAACTTTTCAAATTTTCTTAAGAATAGATATTAAGTAAAAACATAAAGCTTATCAGAGTGGTTAATTGTGAAATGTCCCATTCTAGAGAAACTTGCTCAGAGTTGTTCACAGATTTGGTTATAGTCTTAATAACTGTCTATACATAAAGTTCACCCTCTTTCTCACTAAACCCTCAAACTTCAGGCATTGTTTATGTCCCTCTGTGATTCTTGTGATCTCTGTGAGCCTTTGTTGATCAACTGCTTGCATGCCTCAGTTTAGTGTTTTGTCAGGACTTTATATGTAGTTGATTAGCTGAAATAAGAGTTACTGAGCATGGTGAACATGGTGAGCTATCGGGCATTGGAGGTGTACCTGTATAGAAGTGAATACCAGTGTCATCATAACTTGATCAAGCCTAATCATTAAACTCAGTCACATTCAAAAGTGTGAATACAAACTTAGATCTTATGTCACACCATTGTATATTTCTAATGCACAACTTCAATTTGCTGAGTTTAAGATATTGGCAAGTAATAAAACATACAATATAAAACTTTTTCACAAATTTTTTTTACCCAGAAAGTTAAGTCAGCTGTATATCATTAGAGGGTCTGTTCTCAATAGAGGGTGTGGACTTGCTTTCACAAAGAAAACCAACAACTTAACTTTTGCAGATATTTTACACAACTGCAAAACGTTTAAGTAACATCTCATTTTATTATTGTTTTTAATCAGCATGCAATAGGTCTTTCATATTACTTCATTATTATTCAGTATCTATTTTTTTATTAGATTTTTTTTTTATTATTCTAATGATCTCTGGATATCTGATATAAAGTCGAGCTCAGATCGCCAACCCATTTAAGCTCTTGACTTTTGCCATTAAGGAAAGAAAGGAGCTCCACAGCTGATGGGTAACACTTATGACCTATTTAACTCGCCCTAAACCCCTAAGTGACCAACCTTTTCAAAACAGCAATGAGAAAAGATTAATAATGAAAGATGCACAGACTGGCACTGGCCTTTTTAGAGTCTGTCATCGGCCTCACAGTGAAACGAGGCCTGGGCCCCCCTACGGAGTAACTACTAATAAATTGAACAAAGCTCCGTTATGCCTTTGGAAACGCAGCTTATTGAGCCCTTGAATGTAAATCGCTGTAAAAGCAATTAGTGTCTGATGCTGTCATGGTTTATAAAGCATACTGTATGTATTTTGAGGGCTTAAGCACTGCCTCCCGCTTAGACGCCTTTGAGATTGAACCATGCGGCCTACCACAGTGAAGGAAAGGGTGGGGCGGAGAGGGCTTTTGGGTTAAATGGACCTGATATCCCGTCTAAGCTCCTCTTTTAGCCGTGAGTGAACCCTTGATAAAGAGATATATGAGAGAGATAGAACATGTTGAAGCCAGAAAGGGACTCACCATCTGCTGCCTGCTGCCACAGACTTTATACTAAAAAGTAAACGGAGATGGTAAAAAAGCTCAGCAAATGGTTGCTTTACTCTCTGCCATCTGCTTTCAATTTTTTTCATCTGGTTATTTTATTTGTCTCCCTTGCTGGTTTTAAAAAGGTCCCTACGTGAATTTAGGTGGAATATTATTGATTTCAGTCAGACCACGAATTTGTTCGAGTTAAAGTAAACTACACTCCTCATCAGTCTTTAGCATGAGTGTCCCCCCCCAACAACAAACAGCCCCCTTTTGCACATTTTCACCAAGACGTTTCTCATTGTCTGATGATTTAAAATACTTCCATGATTTATAATGGGTGTGGAAAGCATGAAACTCGACTACACTTCCAAAACCCAAACTGAGAAATGATTACCAACATAATAAACTGTACTGCCTGACAATTTGAATTCATTCAGAATCAGCTGTTGGTGTATTTTGGCTTCATGCTTCCGATTTGACAAAGCCTGAGTAGTTTCCTTGTATTTGCTTACCTCTTCCACATTTTTTAATATTCACTGTGAATATATTCACATTATAACCATGTTATCCATATTATGCCTAAAAATTGACCTCTGCTTTTGTTTTTGGCCTGAGACAAAGCATGGCCTTTGTGTTAATGAGGCATTTCATATGCAGCGTTATCTCCTGGCCAGGTGTAAGAGAATCGTGGACAAATTTTCCTCAAAATTTCCAGCACTCATGAATAAGAAAGCAGCTCTGTGCTCTTTAGAGTGAAACAGATATGTGTAGTGAGGGAGAAAATGGAGAGACTTTTTGTTAGAAAATTCTTCTTCTTCTTCTTCTTTTTCTTCTTCATCATCTTCTGTTTCTTCTTGGATAGTTTTGGATATTATTGCAAATTACTTCATAGTGTGATGTGCTTAAACATTTTCAAACCAATCCTGTAAGAACTGATACACTGTTACATAATGCAGACCTGAGAGTTTGTGTGTGAAAATTGTAGAATACTTTATGATTGAGAAAATTGTTTTTTAAATCCTTGTCCTCACATATTTTCGCAATCAAGCCTTTGATTTCTCTTTTTCTCTTTTGTGTTTCAACCGGTCGCGTTCTGTTTTTCACTGTGTTTATCTATTTATCCAACTTTCTTTTTCATTCTGTTTCTCATTTTCTTTACTTTGCTCTCTATTTGTCTAACTCTTTCCCCCCACTTTCTCTTTTTGGCTGTCTTTCCCTGCTTTTCTGTCCCATTTCTATCCCTCCTGTGCTTTTTTCTCACTCTCTTTCTCTCTGTCTCTCTTTTTCTCTTTGTTCATCCATCCTTTCTTTCTTTCTTTCCTTCTTTCTTTCTTTTTTCCTTCTTTTTTCCTTCTTTCTTTCTTTCTTTCTTTCTTTCCTTCCTTTCTTTCATTCTATCCTTTCTTCCTACTCCCTCTGTTCCACACTTTTCTCTCAGTCTATTGGAATTGATGTAGCAGTGCAACAAATGTTATGCTCCTCACAGTTCAGTTTGCAAGCATGAACCACGCAGTATTAGGATGTGCCATTTTACAATGCCATTTTCATATAATTTATAAAACGTTCTTATTGCGCTACAAACTACATACAGATTGCGCATCAGATCATCAGAGCATCTTTGTAGCAATTAGAATTTCTCATTAGCCCATCAGAATTTCCGTAGAGCTTTTTTGAATTCCCAGAGAGCCTATGAGAATTTCTCTGGAGCCTGTCTGAGTGTCTCTGGATCCCTGCAGCACTGGAGAAGAGCTGGAGAAGAGCTGGAGAAGAGAGTGAAAACAAAAAAAATATATTCTCTAATCTCCAAAGTGACATGACAAGCGCTAATGAGTCAGAGAGAAACACATTTGAGGCGATCTTTCAAATCCATTGTCCAGGAACATTTTAGATTCAGCCTTTAATACAGTGATGAGGGTGAGATGACCGTAAACAAAGAAGTACAGTCTGCAGTGCCGCTGTTAACTTCTCAAGTGAAAACACGATGTCTAATTTATGGCTCTTACCAGTGGAGCTGAAGCAAGTCCATTCATTAAAGAAAACACAAAGGTTTCTTGCTGCTGCCTTTGAGTAACAATTTGCAACAAATACAAATAAATAGAGAAATAACAAAAGCAGTGGGTGTATTCATATCCAGAAGTTTGCAGCCTTATTTGGTGGTTACTGACTCTGGAATTTGTCACCTGATGAAAAAAACTGAACCGTGCTAAATGTCATCCTCCCCACACACTTTTCAGCATCAAAGTAATTTCCAAACATCATGGAGAGAAATTGGAAACAAAATGACAGCGACATTATGTACCCTGTTTATCAGTGAAGGCAAAAAGCTAAGAAGTACTTAATTTGAATGTTTTTCTCTCCTTGATTTCATACAGTAGAAATAGAAGGCCTCCTGTCTTTTTTAGAATGGAAAGTTCTGTCTAAATAGTTCATTGTAGTAGATGTGATTTATTTAAATTTTTTCTTAATTCTAAAGATACCAATACCAAAGCTTCTTATAATGGCTCAGAAACCCTGATACATACCAAACTTTGAGTCCACTGTTCCATTTGTTATTGGAAATTTGGCTGATGATTACAGTTTGATGTGGCATTTTTGAGTGTGAGTGTGAGTGTGAGTGTGAGTGTGAGTGTGAGTGTGAGTGGGAGTGGGAGTGGGAGTGGGAGTGGGAGTGGGAGTGGGAGTGGGAGTGGGAGTGGGAGTGTGAGTGTAAGTG
>JBBPDC010000156.1:15957392-15980104 GCA_037974485.1 Hemigrammopetersius urotaenia | reverse complement strand
CGACTGTTTGCATCATTAAAAGAGACAATAATTAAATAAATTAGTTTAATATTTAAAAACTTTAAAAAAAAAAAAAATTAAAAAAAAAAGGCTATGAATGATGATAGCACAGCTATACACACATCTGTGTTATCTGTGGTACTGACAGGCCGGGAAAAAAAAAAAAAATAAAAGATTCAGCTGCTTTTCAGAAGTCGAGGCATTGATAGAGCACAAAATTGCAATAGCCTGGGAGTCTGCAGGTCCAGAGTTTCAGAAGAGCTGTCTTTCATTGACATTCACAATACTGAGTTTTGCACAGTCAAAGGTCCCACTAACCTATATGTAAAGGGTATGTCCTTATGAAAAAGGTCAAAGCATCAGTCTTGAAGTCACTGGTCTTCGTTAAATGTTAGAATAACCATGCTGTCCTACGGCCGGCTTCCCCAGACCATATGAGAACCATCAGAAGATAAATGTCTTAAAACTAAGTTCTTGGCTTGGATGTTCAGTTCTGAGAAGAAAAAACTTTACCTAGGTCCTTCAAACTTTCACACAGGCACTTGTTTAGAAAAAATACTGAAAGGTTCTTTAAGGAACCCAAAATCAATCTTCTATCTAAAAACATAATGCCATTATTATTCAAGAGTGTACTGCTGTGAAGTGTCTGACCTTTACAATCCTTGCTTTTCCCTCAGGACTTCACCATGACTCTGTATCTGAGGCACTACTGGAAAGATGAGCGATTATCCTTCCCCAGCACCACCAACAAGAGCATGACATTTGATGGGCGTTTAGTGAAGAAGATCTGGGTTCCTGATGTGTTCTTCGTCCACTCCAAGCGCTCCTTCATCCACGACACCACCACTGACAACATCATGCTCAGGGTTTATCCTGATGGTCACGTTCTGTACAGTCTCAGGTGAGAAGATACCCAAATCTGAATCAGCTTAGATGTCAAGTGTAGTGCCATTGTAATAGCTTGACTCTCAAAAGCTGTATTATAAAATTCCTTAATATAACCACAGACTTTATCTGAATTCTGTACTAATGTAATTTAAGTAATGCAAAAAAAAACCCCAACAACATAGCATGGAAGCCTGCACTCATAAAAAGGGAACTTTCAGAGATTCACTCTAAAAATGCTATTAAGTGTTAAAAAAAACTCCAGTGAAAGTTAATATAAATTGTTTTTGGACCATTCTTTTGGGGGTGCTGTTGAAGGTAAACACATGAAGCCACCGCATCTTTTCAAACTGTCACTGGACAGTGTAGCGTACATGGAGGAGAACACTAATCACCAATTCTATTACAAAATCTAACTGACAACCGTCCTGGCCAGTAATGGGGTAGAGAGAAGACTCATGGTCATGAATGCTGGGGAGATCAAACTCATAATAAACCAATGTTTAGTTGGCCCTATTATTGGTTGAGCTTTTGTTTTTTTTTTGGGGGGGGGGGGGGTTAAAAAAAAGTGAACCACTCGTAGATTCAAGAGAGATTTTTCCATGGTTAAATGGTGTTAATGGTCTCTCATGGCCTATTGCTTTATCTTGTGAAGTGACCAACTTTGTAGAAAAGCTCATATTGTTATTGTTAAGTGTCACTCTATCTGTTCTGAGACAGTAATTGTTAGCTTACTAGTTGCATCACAGGGAGGTAGAGTGTTTAAAGTGGCACCATTAAGATGGAGTGCTTTAGTTCTTGTGGGAAACTCAACTTTGTTCGAATCTGAAGAGCATGTTTTAGAGGCTGTGCTATGAACTGACTGTGCAAGATTTTAAAGATTTTTTGAAGCGTTTCTAAGTCCAAAAAAGCAGCCGGTTATGCCTTTTAATCAACACTTATCCTTTAATACCCATTCAATGGTATTTTAACCTAAAAAAGCTGGACAGTAAGTTTGAATGACAAATTCTTTTTTTGTTTTGAAAAGTTTAATTAACTTTTAGAATAAAAATTACAATTTGGAGGCAACAAAAGTTTCACAATGTGGCATCATTTCTCAAGTTGTAGTTAAACATAAAACACATAGGAGTCACTGTGCAGGGCTATAGCACATTTTAGCTCAGCCTCTCTTTTTGGTTTGTGCTAACTTTCAAATTATTATCTAATTGTTATATAAAATAAGACCCATGTTTGTCAGTTATAGTATATTGCTTACTCCAAATACAAACACGTTTGAGTCGAGCACAAAAGGGCCCCACTACAAGTACAGGCTGTAACAGCTGGTGAATTATAAAATAATTTATTGAGGCATATTAGTTTTATATATTTTAAAGGACGTGTGCTTTTCTCTTATGCAGGGTGACAGTAACGGCAGCATGTAACATGGACTTCAGTCGCTTCCCCCTCGACTCACAAACCTGCACACTTGAGCTGGAGAGCTGTAAGTGCTTACAAACACTACATGGTGGATAAATACCTGAAATATTGTCATGTCCATTATATTTTAGTTTGTGTTAATTGTGTCTTTTCTAGATTCTGAAAGAGCTGAGAGGAATTCATTTTAGATTTTATAAGAAATCATAGAACAATAGAACATAAGTTTAAGATTCCTTTAAATGATAAAGTTGTGCTGTCTGTGTCCAGATGCCTACACAGATGAGGACCTGATGCTATATTGGAAGAGCGGAGATGAGTCTCTCAGTACAGACGATAGGATTTCTCTCTCCCAGTTCCTCATTCAGAAGTTCCACACCACCTCAAGGCTGGCCTTCTACAGCAGCACTGGTACTTCTTCTCACCATCTTCTATAAACAGCATGGAGAGTGATTGTGCAGCTTAAGCAATTCCCTGTTATTGCTAGATGACTGTTATGGTGTTCCAGGTGGTTACTGCAGGAATTGCTGGGTGATTTCTGTGATATTCCAGGAGTTTTAAGCTGTTGCTTAATGGCTGTTGTCATATTGCTATGTGATTGCTATGGTATCCCAGATGGTTCTTATGAAATGGCTAAGTGGTTGCTATAGTATCACATGTGATTGTTAGGGTTCTGCGAGGTGGTTGCTATGGAATTCCAGTAGATAGAGTTGCTGTTGAACTTCTATCATGACAATAATGATGATCATGATGATGTGTGTGTGTGTGTGTGTGTGTGTGTGTGTGTGTGTGTGTGTATGTGTGTGTTTGATATTAATTATTCTATCTATCTGTCTATCTATCTATCTATCTATCTGTCTGTCTGTCTGTCTGTCTGTCTGTCTGTCTGTCTGTCTGTCTATCTATCTATCTATCTATCTATCTATCTGTCTGTCTGTCTGTCTGTCTGTCTGTCTGTCTGTCTATCTGTCTTTCTAGATACAATGCATATTAAATGATATGTGCTATGTCAGCTAGCTGGCTACCTGCAGAATGTGTATTTACAGCACTCAAGAAAGGTCCTTGGGTGATGTAAAGTTCGTTTGCTTAAACACTCATTCCTTTATTTGCTGTGACACCACTGCACTTGGTTGGATTGACATTAAGCTGTTGTGGCAGCACTTGGGGCTTCAGCTTGCTACGATTTTTGTCTGTGGGAAAGTAATGCTAGCAGTATTTTTATGCTGTTGAGCTAGCGACCGTCTCCTGATACTGAGACGCTTTGGTTATGGTCTTCAAATTCCTTCAAATAATAGTCCCAATCTCTGACAGCTGCAGTGCTTCTTCTGTGTTTGTTTAGATGTGGATTGAAGTAGTGCTTGTAGTGTTCTTACGCTCTTTATCTTGCATTTTCCAGGGCTGGCTTATGAAAAGATTTTGGTCCGCAAATAATAATAATCAAAAGCAGACATCTGCGTTGTTTGATTTTTTTGTACCCCCTCCAGTGACAGCATTTGTTTGTTCAGACCTTCAGACATGGCACGAACGACGCATCTGTCAGATTGTGCTAATTCCCCAGCGGCAGTGCAGATGTATTTTGACCCAAACTGTACAAGTTTGAAATCCACATACAGTAAAACTCAGTCCCAGTGAATACTAAAAGCTTCGTTTTTTTGCCTTTAAACACTCTGTGACATGTTTCTCTTCGCTTTGTTCCTCTCCTTCAGGTTGGTATAACCGCCTGTACATCAACTTCACCCTGCGGCGTCACATCTTCTTCTTCCTGCTGCAGACATACTTTCCTGCTACTCTGATGGTCATGCTGTCCTGGGTGTCCTTCTGGATCGACCGTAGGGCCGTCCCAGCCAGAGTCTCTTTAGGTACCAGACATTAAAGCCGAGTTCTCACTCATTGGATAAAATATCTTTCAAATGTTAAAATTTTTTATTTCAAATGTTAGCTATTTTCAAGAGCAGTGTTGCTAAATCTCAAGGCTCAGTGTTTCAGACACAAAACAGACATATTCTGCATTTGTGTTGTTCAAGGAACCAACAAAGGAGCCATAATGTGCCATTAATGGGCCGTGTACTTGGAAAAAAGTTATCCTAAAGGAAACTATTGGTCTCTACTGGTAGCTGTTATGCCAGTTCCCATTAGGATGGCAAACTGTAACGGCTCTAATGAGCCAGCAGGAACATGCCGGAAGAATATTTACCAACACAGTAACATTTTCAACTGTACTCTCTTAACAAGAGGCGGTTACATTGTAGTGCAATGTTTGGTAACATGGGGCAGCTGGTGGACTGGCGGTTAGGTAGTTAAGCCCCGTGGGTTATGGGTTTGAATCCCAGAACTGCTAGTAGCACCACTAAGGTACCCTTGAGCAGGGTACTGTCTTCACACATTGCTCCCTGGGAGCTGTTTTCTTGGCTGTGTTTCACTGGTTCACTGGACACTTTACACATTTACTGAAGGGCAGGAGTCATAAGACTACATTACACCTACATAAGCCCTTGGTTTTTCCAACAAGCGTCAGTTGGCTACTTAAATTCTACTTATAAAAATGTTTTTCACCTTAGAAAATGTCTTTCTGTCATTGAAGTTTGAGCTTGCTCCACTATTTCACTGAGCCTTCACAACTTCACGGGTGGGCAGTTAGTAGGTGGCCCTGAGCTCAGTTTGAGGTCCTCTGTGCAGCTTTATTGAATTAAGCATTTATTTGAGCTGCATCATGTGTTTAAAGCAGTCTTTGTGCTGGCTCGGAGTGTCCAAACTGAAAATATGGTTATAAATGATTCTTTTTGTCAAGGGTGAGGTTTAATTAGGCATTTCATTATGCATGAGTTACCTTACCACTTTCCCTGTCTGTGAACATACAAACCCAAGAGAGTAAAGGAAAACAAGGAATTTGGAATGGGCAAAGGGATTTGATGTAGCAGCACATTCTGTTTTATTCTCAGGGGCTGAAAGCTGAAGACACAAATGCCTTTCTAAACCCTTTCCTGTATCATACCCTCTGACTTTAATCTGTCAGTTGAGCTCTCGATACCATACACACAGCACAAAACTGTGAAGCCCCATGACAACATTTCACCACAGGAGAGGAGTAGGCTCCAGTGTGAGCTCGATTTGTATTGATTGAAGAAATTATATGTGACATTCTCAACTGGGACCTAAAACTAGGTTCAAACCACCAGCAGTGACCATTCTAAAACTACAGAGGTCTCACTGACTAGAATGCCTTTTAAATTCTTTCTTACCTCAGTGAAAAAATGTTAAAATATCCACATCCAAAGTTTGAATGAAAGAAATAAAATAGAAAATGATTTGGCCCTGATATTCTAACTGGAGTGGTGGTGACCTAGTGGGTAGGATACTTGCCTCTGGACCAAGAGGTCATGGGTTTGAATCCTACCTTCAGCAAACCACCACTGGGTTTGCTCCAGGGAGACTGTCCCCTGTAGTTAGGGAATGAAAGTCTCTTTGGATAAAAGCATCTGCTAAATGCCGTAAATGTGAAGGCAGTGAAGACACATAACGGATGTAGACTATATGAAAAAGACTATACAGGTGTTGTTGTAGAACCTGCTGTTGTCATGCACGCCAGTTCACGTGACGTCAATAGGCACCAGAAATGACTCACATCAAGGTATATAAACAGGAAGAAGTTAAGTGTCTGCACACAGACATTAAAGTTTCACTCTTCATGTTGCCCGTGTCGTCCAACTCTCTCCTCATCGGTACCGTGAGTACTCCTAGGTTCGCCTGAACCGTTTATTACCTTTCTGTGTGTGTGTATGAGAACGTGGATTCCTTGCTGGGAATCCTTACTCCTATCGGAGCGTTCTCATAAAAAACATGTAGTTTACCTGCTCCTTCATGCCTTCCGTGACTGGGCTCATCCGCTACGCGACAACTGGGCAAACATACCAGTCATTTGTGTCTAATCCCTTGACAGCTGTGTTAATAAGAAACCAAAACCTTTTTCCAGCTTTTATATGGCAATGTGTGCTGGATGGGCATCCATGGAAAGTTTGTGTGACTGGTTGAATGAGTAAATGACCGAACAGCTAGATGACAAGCACTTGCTTGCTAGGTTGGACCAGCTTGCTAGGTTAGCTTTTGCTCAGTCATTAGCTGGTAAACTAACCACTCAGTAAGTTTATCCAACTCAAACACCTTAAAATGAATACTCTTTTATTGCATTAGCATATTCTCACACAGAAAGAGACAGGTAAAGATGATAAAGGCTCATTTCTGTTTTGTTCCATTTTGTGTTTAGGTATGTGTGGGCACACATTTGCCTTCAAAGCCATTCAGTTATTCAATACATAGGTAAACATCTTTTAGGATAAACTGTCAATGAGAAAAAGCAGATAAATCTGATGAGCTTGGAGCGTGATTTTTGCAAACGTTAATCAGAATACACTGAAATGGACCAGGACCTGCTGCTGAAATGTTGAAATCCTACAGGATGTAGTTCTAACCCTAATCAAACACACCTGTGTCTGGAGGCACCCTAGTGTGTGAATGAGCTGACACAGGTGCTTCTGTGTGAGACTGTCACAACAGCTTGCACATCCTGTGGCACTGCAAGAGATGGATTACCTATCCCTGACCCAGTTGATCAGTCTCCACTCAAACTGCAGAAACTCTTACTAAAGTTCTGAAAAAGCAAAGAACAAAGAACAATGCAGTATTAACTGCGGTTTTAACTGCAGCCCTGGCTGGCCATAGCACTGCAGACATGTTCCTCCTCATTAAACATCGCATTAGCTAATTAGCAAGGCCTTTATGAGTTAAATTCAGATTGTATAAGATTGTTAAACCCATCTCTGTGGAACTGTGGCCCTGATGGAAAAAGGTTTAAGTCAAGGTCCACAATTCACTCTTATAACCAAGCACATTATGTATTAGCTCCCTAGTAATTACTGGAATAATAAGCCTTAAGATGAAAAGGCGCCATTTTCTCACAAGTGAACACACCACAACATAGCTCACAGTGAGAAACTGTTCTCTGCATTTCACCCATAAAAGCAGTGAGTAGCCAACAAAACAGCGCCTGGGGAGCAGTGTCTGGGGATGGTATCTTGCTCAAGAGTACCTCATTGGTGCAACTGACAGCCCAGGGATTTAAACCCATGCTCTTCTGATCACAGGGGCAGCTACCTAACCACTAGACCACTAGACCCTAAATGTTTGTTTCGAGCTTCATTTGTCCTCACTTGAAGTACCGAAGCGCACAAGAACTCCATTGCCATTGACGCCAACACATCTCCCATTCCATTGGTGATGCAGCACCTGGGGAGGAGTGTGGGTGGATGGTATTTTGCTCAAAGGTACATCAGTGGTGCCATTGGCAGTCTTGGGATTCAAACCCACAACCTTACAGGGGCAACTCCCTAACCAGGCCTCCAGCCGCTAGGTGATAACTTGCAGTTAATAACTACTGCTCTTTTGTTTCATCGTCAGGCATCACCACGGTGCTCACCATGTCCACCATCATCACTGGAGTGAACGCCTCCATGCCTCGAGTGTCCTACATCAAAGCTGTGGACATCTACCTGTGGGTCAGCTTTGTTTTTGTCTTCTTGTCTGTCCTCGAGTACGCAGCTGTGAATTACCTGACCACGGTAAAGGATGGAAAAGAACGCAAACTAAGGGAGAAGGCAAAAGAGCAGGTAACCTTCATGACTGTGTGCTTTTGATGTGCAAGAGTAGACTTTATCAAAAATAATAAGGCAGCTCACAAGCTAACTTTTTTAAAATACCATTGTTTGACAGTGCATTATGGGATAGTGATGTTGTATGAAAACTGATCAAAATGCAACTAGGAGGAGATTGAACCTCAGTCACAACCCTCCTTCCTTAACTCAATGTCAGTAATGCTTTCCATTACAGTCCTAGTTGTAGGTTCTAAACTAGTTTAATGTAAGGTACAAACTCTCTCAAAGTGATATGATAGAATGTGCTGTTCGTTTTTGTAAAATTGTTGTGAATTTCAAGACAATTTTGCTAAATTACAACAAAATTGTGTCACGTCCCCAGTCGGCGGCCACTAGAGGCCGCCATCGGACTAGAAGTATGGGGACTGCTATGTTGACACTGGGTGTGGTCTAATCTGTGGTCGGCTTTAGGCAGAAGGGTTTTCAGCTGGACAGGGATTAAGGAATAATTATGTTTGTTTTGTCATTGGTCTTTGATTTGTGCACTTGTGTTTTCTTTTAGTTTAACTTTGTCAGTCCACCCTCACATTTCCCTGAGTTGTGTTGGTTGAGCTTAAATCTTGTTTTTGAGCTTTTGCCTCTTTTGTTTAGTATTTAAAAATAAAGTCACTTAAGAATAGAAGTCTGCGTCTGTGCCTCCTCTTTGGATGGGGATGGCCCATGTGTTACAAATTGCTAAAACATTCTAGTTATTAAGTTAATTATAGAGATTGAAAATAGTTATTACTTAAAAGGTGAACTTTCAAACACAGAAAAGTAAACTAGGTAGTTATGTGTAGTACAATGTATGGAAAAAATACATATAGCTTGTACTTGACTACGTACTCCTATATTGTAAAATAAAGCAATGGCTCTTACTGTGGTCTTTGCCATTTACTTCTCTGCTAAAATGTGTGCTTCTACAGTAAACATAGTCTGAGTGTGTTTCTACTTAGCACCATGTCATTCTCTGTAATTATTAGTTAATAATTAATTGCATGGTTCTTTGGAGTTCGGATCTCATATTTACCCAGTAAAATAAAAGAATTACCGTCAGCTCTTGTAATGTTGGTACTGTTTTAAATATCATATCAAATCAAATCATAATGCATTTTACAGGACACTTTTTCAACCTTTCCTTTGTTGTTTTGGCTTTATTAGTGATATATGTAAATGTAAATTTCCTACCAAGCAAAGTGCTACAACACAGTGAAAATAAACTTCAGATTTGCTTCCCTATGTTGGTTTAGTTTAGGGAAATGCATTATTAAAAGACTGTAAATTAGGACCGTATTTTTAAGCAGTGATGAATTAAGCCTTTCTGCTGGAAACACATTTCTAACACACAGAGGAAGATGGTGTAAATATTGGAAGTGTGACTGATTACATATTCCACTCAATTTAACATTCGCGCTACCAACAGTGGCTTGTTTTGCATGGCATATTCTCTATTATTAAAAAAAAAAAACAGGTGTAAATTGCCAGCTCTCAAAGGCATGTTGAAGGGACACAACCTTTAATAATAGCAGCAGACACCACACCTAGGCAGAGGTATGAGTTTCAAATGTACTGGAAGAATATTTATCATCAGAATAACACTTGGTGAACTCTCAGGATCAGATGTACCTGCATAAAAAGATACAAAGTGTGCCTTAATATAGTTTTCTCAACTGGAACAGAGTTACACACCTGTATAATATGTTTGTGGGAAAGGACAGCTATTAACACCTCTAGCAATAGCTACTTTCATTTTTCTGTCTTTTGTCTGTTTGACATCTCTGATATTTCACTGAGCCTTTCGCTCCACAAGACATCAGTCTAGACTACAGTGAATGACTGATATGCAATGAATGAAAAGAATGAAATGCCTTGAAATGTATGTGGGGCTTGGATCCATTAACGTCCTTTCAGTAATATGTAAGCTGATGTAGGTCCATGCATTTTTCTTTGTTGGTGGTGGGGAGGGTAGGTGTCATTGTGCTGCCTCATACCACCTATCAAAAATACATTTCACAGTCCATGCTTTTCACCATTATGGGTAATTATGGCCTCGGAGTTTAAACTCTACATTGAAGAAAGGGATACATTAAACATGTACCTGATTTAAAAAGTACATCATTTTCACATTTAAATGTGTCATTTCAACAGATGAATTCCATCAACACAGTCTTGTCTTTCTGTCTATTAACTGTGCTGCTGTAATATAGTATTCATTAGGAAATATATGCGTGTGTGTGTACATTTCATTCTTCAACAAGGTGCTGGGAGGGGTTGTACACAAGCTATTTCCAAAAGTATGGGTTTGCTGTGGGTTTGTGTAATTTTTGCTGTATATTGCTGTGTATCATGTCCTTAAATGTGTACAGAACTTTTGGACATCTGTTGTTGATTGAAAAAAAAATGTAATACATTTGTCTACAAAACAGTCTTTTTGCCTTTGCCTTGCAGTCTCTTCCATGTACCTGTGGCCTGTCTCACGGCAGGACCATGATGCTGGATGGGACTTACAGCGAGGCTGACAGTAACAGTCTGGCGGGGTACACTCGTGCCCCTATGCCCTCAGAGGAGCCCCCAGAGAAACAGGAGCGCATGGTGGTCCATCTTTCCCTAGACAACGAGTCCACAGGGACAAAAAAGAAAGGCCTGAAGGGCTTCCGCATCATCCAGAACACTCATGCCATTGACACTTACTCCCGCATGATCTTCCCTGGGGCTTACATTTTCTTCAATCTCATCTACTGGTCCGTGTACTGCTGAACTCCTTCACAGTGGAGAATACAGGCCCAGAGGGAGCTGTAAATCAGGCCGTCACAGTGCTTCTGATTGTGGATACTAGAAGAATCTTTTTGGTGTGTATGAAAAATGAAGGAAGAAACAAAACTTAAGAAAGGTCACTGCTAGTCAACTGGAAATATAATTGGGCTCAAATTACTGGATGTACCTTTTTTTTACAGAGGAGCTACGTAGTCTTGAGAAACATTGTGAAACATCTGACATGGCTGTAGGAGACATCAGTGCTTGGACCCCTGACATTTCGTCATAAAGTCTGATTGACGCGACCACAAGATACTTGCTCAAAAGCTCAAATCTACCCAGCAGTTTTTCTTTGCATTCGAGGGCATGCGCCGCTGAGTGGGATTTAGATCAGCTTTTCCTCGGCTTGGCTCACATCTCTCCTCATTTGAATTCCTGGCTCTTCTGACGTCACGCCATGGCTGAGTTGTGCGTGTTTGAACTCTAATTTGTGAACTCTGTGCTTTCTGCAAATGCAGTGGTATTCTCGTGACAAGCCATTCTTGCTTACAGCGGAACTTCAAACCCCATGCTAATTCATACAGAAAGGGGAACGCCACATTTACCTCCATTCAACCGCACCAGCGTCCAATGCATGAGGCAGGTTCATGATTTTTTATAAAGACAGGTTGCTTTTACAGCTACTTATATATGTATTCTTATTCTACAAGACAGAAATTCATCATTCACTTTATTAGAAACACCTACTGTGCCCTTCCTCTCACTGACCATTTACTCAACTAGACGAGCTCCACCTACCTTATAGGTACACTACGTAGGTGTACAATTACAGACCTCTTTCAAAACCACTGTTCATCATTGGCCAGTTTCTGGCCACAGGACCACTGTGGACCAGATATTGTTTGGATGGCAGGTCATTCTCAGTATAATGATGGTGTAGTGGTGGCATGGTAGTGTGTGTGGTACCTCAGGCACAGCAACGTTGCTGGGGTTTGTACTAGCCAAATATTTTTATTTTCAATTAATCTAACAAATTATCTCAAATATTTTAATATTCTAAAAAATAACAAAATCTCAAGATATGTTTTGCTGTAATTGTTATTGCTGTCACTGTTGTTATAATAATTAATATTAGTAGTAATATCTTTATTATTTTTACTTTGTTTTGTTGCATGACTTCCACTTATTTATGTTACTTTAGTTATGCTGTTACTTTAGTTATTGCTGTCAATGTTGTTATTTAAATTTTAACTCCAGCAAAGCAAAACATGACTGATAATCATTTATTTTCATAGTTAGTATCATAAAAATGAAGAATTTTGCCCAATCTGGCCTCATACCACACTTTGATGTGGAGAAGAGCTGAGAAAATGACTTTTTTATAACATCATCTTAAAAAATGTTATTCATTCTTGTCAATAAACCCAACTGATCCAGGTTTTAATCTGCTGAAAATGCTTAGGGAAATAGCTAAACTTTATTTGGACTACAGCTGAAAGCAGAAAAATTATGTTAATTGATAAACAAATCATTAATAAACAAACATTGAATAAATAAAACATCAGAAACTGACCATTGACGCACTAAAAGATATTTAATTTAAACTGTGCATTAACAGATGGGCTACAGTCTCTAACTGTACACCAGGAAGGTGGGCGTTTCTGATAAAGTGGCCGCTAAGTGTATAATATGTCATGAATTGTTGATTCAGCACTTTCTATAGGACCGTTATCTTCCATGAGAAACACATCTCATCTCAGAAAAGGGTTGATGGTTAGAATTCTGATTAGTATTCTGCAAACTGGTTCTAACCACCATAACCTTAATGTTTTAGAGATGCTGTACAGGGCTCTATGTTTAGTGTAGTATTTAGGTGCTACCTATTGGCTGGGTTCTACGTTTTTTCACTTTTACTTGAAATATGTTTGTTTTTTGGGTTTTTTTTTTTAACTTTGAGCCTTTTGAGATATGCCTCCATAACTTTGATACCTGTGTGATACTGATGGCTGGTCATGACCTGAAATCATCATCATTATGACTAGCATCATCTATTATGGCGGTGGATAAAGAGAAGGAGTAAAGGAGTCTAATGCTTTCGGTGAATTGTGAACGAAATAAAATGCTGTTGTGGAGACCCCTCACTTGATTAAAATGTATCAAACTCCTAAACTGAAGACAGATGAGCATTAAAATATATTAAAAATGGAAAATCAAACAGCATTTTAAGTATTTTCTTTGTAAAAGAATGTAAAATTCGTCAATTTAATGTTCCATGCTTGGACAATCTATGGCCCTACATAAACATTTTCTGACCACTGACATAAGTCTACATAAGCATATAAAAAGTTTTTTTTCCCAATAAGCCTCCACTGTAATAAAGGCCTTTTTATCCCAGAATTTCAATTTCATCCCAGAAAGTGTCATACATGTTGGAGAAAATCTTTAGAAATGTCTGTGTAGGCATATAACGGCCATGTATCCTCATGAACATCCTGTCAATTCATTCCTTCACTTTTTGCATGTCGCTCTCAGGTGGAGATTGAAAAACGGTATTCTGCAAAATTTTTTTCCAAAATGTTACACATAATTAAATGGTCAAGATTAAAAAAGTCATTTAGAGTGATTTGATGTGAAATGCTCCAGTATAGAATAGTTCAAAGTGGTGTCGATTAGGCAGAAAAGAAAGAAACCTAATTTTTTACTATTTTTACTACATTATTAACATACAAACTCAAATATATAAAAGACAGTTTCCTGGTCTGGATTAAAAGTGATAACATTTCTTTACATTGTAATGGATGAATTTGAGTACCCTTAACTGTGAAACTTCTCAAATCAGTAGAGAACCTGTTAAAACCCCATTTAACGTCAGCATATATCTTGCTTAACTGACATAACTGAAATAAACATACATATAAACTTCATAAAGGATTATTCTAAGCATCATTTGTCAACATGTTCTGAGGTGAAATAACTTTATGATAACTGACACTTCTTGGAATAAAACCTTAATTAATCAAGAAAAGTCTGTGTAGGTTTATGTCAATCATGATGACAGGCTCATGTATGAGTCAGGCAGTCACATGAATACAGGCCTTCAGTGACATGTTACCAATTATCTCTGAAGATAATAATCAGCAAAGGAGAGATATTTCCAGTTTCACAGTGTTGCAGTTTTAGATAAGTGGGTGAAAGTGGTCTAATTGTATATCAGTGATATTTGATAGAATTCAAACTAAATGCACAAAAAGAGCAATGCCACAGAAATACCACTTTTGGTTCCTTATAAAAAAAAAAAGTTTAAAAAAAATAGATAATTTCTTTTGGGACCCAATGGTTTTTGGAGATTTTTGTTCCCCACCCACATGTCATAGCTAACTAGTAGGATTCCCCAAAATATAGGAAATATATCTGCTTCTTGTTGAACTGTCATTGGATAACTCAATATGCTTGAAGGAGAACCCTAATCGCCAGTTCAAGATTCAAGAGAGATTTATTGTCAATACCACAATCTACTAACAGATGCACTGAGTGATTGGAGAGTGGGAGGGCCATCCCACTCACCTAGACAGAGCAGGGTCAGCAATGCTGCTTAGACTCCCCATTTACTGCAGTCATCTTCAGAATCTCCAGAACTGATAAGCCAAATGAATGAGTGAATGGAAAATGAAGCTTCACAATAACAGGAGTGGCCTACACAGCAAATGTTCCTTTGTGTTCATTCATTCAGTTTAATGTGCATTTGTTTTTCATTTTTGTTCACCCATACTCACACTCGTTGTCTGTGGCAGAATTCAGGTGCAGCCGCTATTGGACGTTTGGAAGAGATGCTGAAGTCCATATCTGCTTTTACCCCTGAGTGTTTCTTCTCTTGGTTGTCCAGCATGCTTGCCAAACCCTAAGAACAGTCAGGCTATACTATTATAACTGGATAAAAACATGATGAATGTATGCCTCTTTTTTATTTGCAGGTACTCCGAAAGGATGAACAGGCCTGAATTACACTGAAAGTATAATGCATGAAAATCTATTGTGAAAATGATGCTTCTGTAACTGCTCTTTTCTTCTTTTTCTAACGATAGTGACTCCTAAATAAAGGTTTACGTCTCTTTTGTGATGTGTATGGTGCCAGTATTTACAATCATCTCAGAAAAGCACAAAAACACATCTATAATTATAATAGATGGCTGTAGGAGTGTGGGAGGGGTTTTTTTTATACTGGAAGGGATCCCTGGCTGAAAAAGACTCATGCCACTAAGTCAGTGTCATATCTAGGACTTCGAGAGGGCCTGGAGTGATGTTTTCTCTCTCCAAGTTGTCCATTGTTTAATTCCAGACAGTTCCTAATTATGTATAATATTTTATTCTAATATAATGTGATGCATTAGGCCTTCCGTTCGGCTGCTGGAGGCATAACAAATGGAAGCACTCACTTGGCTGAATGTAACTACAGTACATACGATGGAGGAGAAAATTCTCACTGTATAACTTCCAGTTGAGTGTTTCAAGAGTTTAACCTTTTTGTGCCCAACTAAAACAACTCATGCTACTTTTACTCTTAACAGTACCAATACTTGTAGACATTAAATTAGTAGTGGCATAATACCACTAATGATACTGATACTTATCCTTTACCGCAACCTCACGTATCTTATACGGGTACCGATCCAGTACTGACCTTTTCTCTTCAACTAACAACTAATGATACATGTGCGTAAAATACTGGGGCTTAAAATGGCTCCCTACTTCCTGTATAATGCACTATGTAGGTAATACAATTTCAGTTTCTACACCCATATAGTGCAAAATGTGTACAATAAGGATTCCTGCACACACTGCTGAATCACCAATGGCTCTTTGTTATGCTGGGTGTACACTGTACCGTTTTGTTCTGTCCCAGATGAAAGATAACAGTCGTGAAACAATTGTGTTGATTTCTTTGGCTGTGCCTCCTAATCGGTGGTCCTACGTCGTACTGTGGGAGAGGTTCAAAGACGCTCATAATCACAGCAACCTAGGACAGCCTGCAGTAATTTCCTGACATAGTCAGAAATTTAGCAAGACCATCTCACAGTATGTGTGCAGCTATGACCTACGTCTACTAACAAGCCACTAAAAACGCAACATGAAATGACATATTTATCATCAACGTGACAATAGTGTGCAAAATCCAAACAGTATGAAGGAGAAATGAAGGACTACTGGTACGTGGGACACCAGGATGTTGTTTGTGACACATTTGTGTGCCTCTCTTTACATGTCGCTCTATGTTTAGTTACATCTTTATGTGATTTTTTTATCTGTTCCAGTGATTTTTACCACTATTAGAGTGATTGAGTATCATACTATCATACTCCTACTTTAAATGCCCTAAGCATGGTGATTCAAACAAAAGATCAGTGATATTAATATTAATGATATTATTCAAAATCATTAGGCCTAGAAGGCCCTGAGTGTTCTCCAATGTTACGTAGATACTGAATGGTCACTGTCTGTGTTTCCCTCCTAAATATCTTGTTACGCCAGTCTGTGTGACAAAAGCAATACGATTGGCACTGAGATAATCCCAGGATAGACCATTCATTTCTTCCCCCTGAAGGAACCCAGTGGCTGTTTTATTGCTGAACCCACAGCACAGAGATAATCTCTGCTTTTGTCATACATTCCTTCTCAGAGATGCCAATGGCATGAGGTGTTTTTTTATTACTGTTATTATTGTTATTCTCATTACTAGCATCCTTTGAAATTCTGTGCCTCTCAAAGAGAGATCTCATATACAAGCCTTCCACTTAAGTCCATAATCCATATTTTAGACAGCATTCTGAGGGTAAAACGCCTAATCCCTCCAACAAACAAATCATATTATATGCCGTTCAAAGGAGTCCTCGAGGGAAGGCATTTAAAGATCGCCTTCCGTGCGAGGAATGGTCTCTTGGCAGTTGGGAACGGCAGGATGTTTGGGCGAGCCTGTGGCATCAGCAGAGAAGAAGAAGAAGAAGCCCTGGAAGAAAATGTACATATTTTAATGTTATCTTAGGTGGAAAGTTGGAGCTGGTGCTCAGGCATTTTCAAGCCAGCAATCCAGCAGAAAGGAGGTGATAAGGTTGCCAAGGAAACCAAAGGGAAATGTAGCTTTGAAACAGGACACACACTGCTTACGCTCAGGGAATTTGTCCCACCTCCCTGTCATTACTTCAGTGGAAGGCTTACCCTGTCTTCCATATGAACTTTGACAGTGAAGTCAAAGGCATTTTTCAAAACATGCTTGGACATGTTTAATTTTTAATTAAAGATATGAAATATGTATCAAAGAAATAAGTATAACCCTTTAATGTTGGGGATTGGGGCCATAAGGGCACACTTTTATATTATTTTTATTTGAGGATAATAATGTCTTTGTTTTGTGCCCATTCATTTTGAAGCACAAGTTTTCGATGTATTTTTTTTAGAAAACTTATCTGTCATTGGGCAACTACTGACAGAAGTGAATAACAGATTATCTGATTATAGTGACACCTGACAAGGGGTGGGAAATTGAACAGTCAGTTTTTGAAGTTGATGTGTTGTATTCAAGAAAAACGTAAAAGTGTAAGGTATCAGAACACACTGCGCTTTGCAGTTTATTGTGTATGGGAATGTGTAACTGCAGACCCATCAGAGTGCCCATGCTAACTGCTGCCCACTACTGACAGTGGCTACAATGAGCCTATGATAATCTAGTTCGACAATTTATAAATGGGTCCCGGTTTGATTAATTATTTTAGAGAAAATGGTGAGTTATGTCCACCGAGACCCCAGCTTACAACTTAGAGTACTTAAAGGATCTGCTGCTAACATCCTGGGGTCTCTACACACTTTCAGAGGTCTTATGAATTAATAACCCTTTATTATTTTTCAGGTCTTGTGGATGCCCCAGAAAATCATTCCCTCTCACTGCCATCAGACTCTATAACCCCTCCCACTGCTGCCACTCAGATCTGAACTTATTATTGTGTGCTAAATCATTATCATTATGTGTAATATCATAATATATTATATGCAATATACCATACTACTTGTCTTTATTATGTGCAATAACAGACAAGGAGAACTACTCAAAACCAATTACTTATTCAATTTATATCCACCTTTTACCGATGACATTTTGTGTAATTAGTGTAGTGTGTTTTATACAAAATGTGTCTGTGCAGTTGTAACATAAGCCATGTCCTCTGGAGTGAAAAAAGTTCCACATTAGTTACTGTTTTTTCTTTCTTGGACCACTTTTGGCACATACTAACCACAACATACCAGGAACACCCCACAAGGCCCACAAAACCTTTTTGAGCCAGGATTCTCTGCTTCTTTCTGCAAACATAATATGGAGAGTTTGTTCATACAGGCGCTGGGGAACCGGATTTCTCTGGTGTGTCAGAATGAGCACTGGTTAGGCTGTGAAGCTTGTTGTTTAAGAGACTGTTGTTTTTGTATTTTGTGTTTTGCCAGAAGCCAGGATGCCAGGAGACTGCTCATACCGAAGGTCAGAGCTGAAGGGATAAGACCTTGCTATACCCATCGGAAGGGACTTGGTGGAGGATTTTCCTCTGAATGCTGCTGCCTGGTTATCTTCATTCCAGTCATTTAGAATAAATATAGTAATATAGCAATAGAGATCAGTAAGAAACGTATTAATAGTTTTGACTGAACAATATGTAAATAAATACATGTATAATGTGTACTAGATAGACAGAGAGATAGACAGATAGACAGAAAGATGGACAGACAGACAGACCGACAGATAGATTGATTGATTGATTGATTGATTGATCAATCAACAGGCAAACATGGGAAGACAGCCATGTTGTTATATTGCATGTCGTCAAGACACAAAAAACAAATAAAAAAACAAAGCATACATCAAAAATGCAGAAATGTTGCCTATATTCTGCCTATATAAGTGTGTTCTTTTCATGAATGATATTTAAAATTCTGTGCATATTAAAATACATTACATGTCTAGACAACACTAAAGTAGTACACTTAAAGCAGCATGCTGATGTTAGAGCCCCAATCAGGAATCACTGCAGCTACAGAGACAGTTTTGAGCAGTGCAGTGACTCATTTTAATTCAATTACATTTATTTGTACAGAACTTTTCACAACAAATGCCGTCACAGGGCCATTTTACGCACGTCTGAGCACACTGGCCTCAACGAGGATGAGACCTCGGGTATTAGCACGACTCAGCAGGGGGAACCCATCCTCCTCTGGCTGACATCAGGGGCGTGAAGTAAACAGATAATGTAGACTCTGAAGGCAGTGTGTTTACAGTACTCAGCAGTATATCATATACAGTATGTGTGCCTATATCACTATAACAGTATGTGTGCCTATATCACTATAACAGTATGTGTGCCTATATCACTATAACAGTATGTATGTTTATATCAATAGAACAGTATGAGTGTATATAATCGTATACTATATGTGTCTATAATATGTGTGTCTTATTATTATAACAACATGTTAGTAAATAATAATATACAGAATGTGTCTATATCAATAGAGCAGTATGTGCATATATATCATATACTGTTTATGTGTCTATATCAATTTAACAGGATGTGTGTTTGTATCAATATAACATGTGTTTATATTACTTTAACAGTATGTATCTATATCAATATAACAATATGTATGTTGCTATCACTATAACAGTATGTGTGTCTATATAACATACAGTAGGTGTGTCTTGATCAATATAACAGTTTGTGTGTCTATATCAATAGAACTGTATGCATGTCTATATCAACTTATACCAGACTCTAAACACTCATCAGATCTGTTCTCCTGCTTTATTAACAGTCTGGTACATTCTCTCAATTTCATATTGTCCTAGAATCCATTCTGACTGTTCATGCTGTTCTCTTTGGTTACATGGTTCTAGAATACTTCTCGATCCATGCTGTCCTGGAATGTTCTCCTTCTTTCATGCTGCTCTCAAATGTTATCTCTATTCACACCGTTCTCAAATGCTCTCCTCTGTTCTCAATGCTCCAGAAAGTGCCTTCCCATCCTCACTGCTTCATTAGACTTAGTTCTTATTCTGGAACTGTTTAAAGTCTACTGGCAGTGTAGCTTTGATGTTCGTGTTTGTGGGGAATGATGACCTCGGGGAGGGAAACCGTCACACATTTTGAACGAAGATCCATCACCGTTTCAAATCATTAGAAAGGCTCCTCAATTTTCTTGATTATTCCTGCACTCCTGTTTGGCTAACTTTGGCTCCATGTCCATCACTGCCCACTCGCACCTGCCCAAAACTGATAATGATCCGTCAGTATTACTGGACTCATTAGTGCTGCTGTATGTCCTGCTGTGTAGGCCTCTGCTGCTCTAAATCTTCTCTGTGTTTTTTTCTAAGCCTCTAGTTGGTTGTGCTCCAGTTCTCTGAAAGCATTAGCTGTTGTGCTTGGTAATGTTTATGGATTTGTCCAATGTAGGCTGCCTCAAAGAAATGTCTAATGCTGGTGTCTACTCCAGAATATTCTGACAAGTAGTAAACTGTGATGGTTATGTTCTAGGCCTTTGGTTCAGGTTGTAAATGTCAAGTTTGTCTAATTTCAAGAAAAAAAACCCCATTCATTTCTGCTAGTGGGACAAAGTATTGTAGCACTAAGCTGGAATACACAATGTTATTGCCTTTTGTAGGTTGGTAGTTTCTATTTTTTATGGGTTTTTTTTTTTATCATTTAGGTGTCTATTTTGATATTCATTTGGGAACTATGATTAATTCTGGAAATTAATTTTATTATAAAAACCATAATAAAATCATAATAAAAGCTTCATTAGCCACTTTAACATTTCTTAATTTTTATTTACAACCTCATGTTGTTTTACAAATTCTTTGAAAACTATAAAGTAATGCAGGATAAGTATATTAGAAACAGTGTTCACAGAAACCAAATATTTATCATATTATTATTTATTATTACTATTATTATTATTATTATTAATAATAATAATAAAAAACAATAACAATAATAATCATCATAATCATCATCATCCTCAATATTGTTGTTGTTGTTGTTGTTAAAAACAAAATTTCAAAACAACATTTAAATGGTATGGCAGGCAATAGAATGTGAAATTCTGTCTGATCAGTCGAATCAGTTTGCACAACTGTGGATTGGGTAACTAAAAACCGAATAGAGCACATCTGGTTCAATGTCATGCACTCATGACGTCTTCGCTCACAGTTGCCACTAGTATTTTACCCCGTGACGTCACAGGAAGTAAAGGAAGCCCAGAGCCACAGTGATCAACGTTTCTATTAATAACCCAAAGCTTCCCTGGAGCTCAGCTTCCTGGAACTGGCCAACTATTTCTGGCACAATTTTTAGGATTTATTCATCATCAGTCTCATTTCTGCCCAGCATGAACTTTATTGTATGAATGCAGATAAACAGCAACATTACAAGATGATACTTTTCAGTCAAGCAGCTCACCAGCGGCCGCGAGCTCTCAGCAAGACTGATAGGCTTCTAAATATAGCAGGAGAGAAAAAAATTGAATCTTTTCTTAATAGAAGACGAATCAGATCTATAACAGTGACAGAGTGTCCAACATTAATCCTCAACACAGAATCTCTCTGTTTCTCTCTCTGTGTTCATCAGGCAACAGTTGGTTAGTGCAGATTAACCACTAATGAACCAACACGATCAGAAAAAAACAGGGTTTATATAATACGGGGCTGGCTTGGCATCAAGTACGCCAATCTTCCACCCACCAAATCCAGATTAATGCAGAAAGAGAGAAAGAGAGAGAGAGAGAGAGAGAGAGAGAGAGAGAGAGAGAGAGAGAGAAAAGGGGACAGACAGAGAGAGTGAAAGAATGTGGGAGAGACAGGCAGAGAGGGTGCAAACGAGAGATGGGGAGTGACAGAAAGAAGACAAAGAGAGAGAAGATGGAGAGACTGAGAAAGAGAAGGGTGGAGAGTGGAAAGTGACAAAAAGACAGAGAGGAAAATGTGACAGATTGAAAAAATATAAAAACAGTGAGAGAAAAAGAAACAGAGGGAAAGACAGAGAATAGATCTCGAGAGAGGAGAGAGAGAGAAGGGGGACAGATAGAGAGAATGTGGGAGAGAGCGACAGAGAAGGAGCAAAAGACCTGGGAAGTGACAGAGAGGGTGACAAGAGTAGCACATTGAGAGAAACAATGGAGAGATGGGAGGATGCAGGCTGGAAAGAGACAAAAACAGAGAGGAAAAAGAGACAGAAAAAAGAAAAACAGAGTTAAAGTGAGTGAGAGAGAAAAAAGAAACAGAGAAGGACAGATATGCAGAAAAGAAAAACAAAGACAGAGAAACAGAGAGAGTGGTGTGGGAGAAAAGGGGCGGACAGGGAGAGTGAAAGAGTGGGGTAGAGAGTGACAGAAAAGAAGCAAAAGAGATATGGAGAGTAACATAAAGACAGGCAGAGAGGGAGAGAAGATAGAAAGAGAAAGAAGGATTGAGGATGGAAGGAGAGACAAAAAGACAGAACTAAGAGAAAGAAAGAGTGAAAGGGAGAGAGCAACAAAAAGAGAATGAGGCAGAATAGATACAGGGAGAGGAGAGAGAGAGAAGAGGGAGAGAGAGAGAGAAAGAGTAACAGAGAGAGAAAGAGTGACAGAGACAGAGATGGAGAAAGAGAAACAAAGATAGAGGACAAAAGACAGAGAGATAGAGAAAGAATGACAGAGAGAGAGAGATGGAGAAATAGAGACAGTGAGAGATAGAGAAGGAGAGACAGAGAGAGAGATGGAGAAATAGAGACGGTGAGAGATAAAGAAGGAGAGACAGAGAGAGAGATGGAGAAATAGAGACAGTGAGAGATAGAGAAGGAGAGACAGAGAGAGAGATGGAGAAATAGAGACAGTGAGAGATAAAGAAGGAGAGACAGAGAGAGAGATGGAGAAATAGAGACAGTGAGAGATAGAGAAGGAGAGACAGAG
>JBBPDC010000156.1:15932919-15957292 GCA_037974485.1 Hemigrammopetersius urotaenia | reverse complement strand
AATAAAAGCCCTCAAAGCAAAACAGATAACAGGAACAGAAAACAGACATGCAGCGGCCTCTAACGGCCGCCGACCGTAACATTACCCTTAATGAAAATGTAAAGGTTAACCCGTATACAGGGGCAGACTGGCAATCTGTGCGTTCTGGATTAGTAAATTATATTTTTCTTAATAATTTAAAACTAAAATGCATTAAAAAAAAACATATTGCCATGAAAAAAGCAAAAACAATGTGGAGAATAATTGCAGTTTCCGCGTTATTGTGGGGAATTGTGCGTACAACTATCAGTTTGGTTCTCAGGAAAAATCTGATTCCGCGACTCCTGATTCGAATATGTAAATCTGTTGGTTTTTTGACATTGCAAAACTGCCATTTGAAAATTATAGTTTTTGCAGCTTAGATTGAATGGATGGGGAAGCCTTCTTCATTCCAGAAAAGTAATGATACAACCCCTTTAATATATTGAAAGGCATCATGATTGCAATATGCAGCCATATGTCATTTGCGGTATCACTACTTATGTCACTACTTATGCAATAGTATTATCATGTGCAATATCAGTACTTTATGTCACTGTTACATTACAGTTCAATCACTATTTGTTTTAAGTAGCAAACTTCAGCAGTAATTTATGATTTATTTACTTGTCTTACTGACCACAGCATTTTTACCCGTAGTATTGTGTATTTAGTTCCAAGAATTTCTGAGTATTCTGGAGAGCTTATTTTGACTTATATTGCTATTGTCTGTATGTCTCTGTGTGTCTGTGCAGTTGTAGGACCAGGACCAATAAAGCTTTCTGATTCACATGATCACAAAACTAATATTTTGAGTTAAATATGTATGATAATAATGTAGGCAGTGCCCCACTCTACCCTACTATAAATAATTAATGTGGCTAATAATATGAAGGAATTGATTTGAGGGTGTCATACAGGCCTTTGCAGTATAAAGGGTTGGGGAAATGCATCGTACAGTTATTTTATTTTTGTCAGGTCACACACACACATTCTCTTTCCCACGCACAGTATATACAAATACATCCTGCTGTACTCTTAAGTGACACGAGTGTAAGCCCTTTGGTGCTCTCAGCACGTTACTATCAGAGTGTTTGTCACTCTGGATCTCATCTTATCTCTCTTTAGGAGTTCTTCTCAACTCAGACCTGCAGAGGTCTTCTCTTGCTGTCGCCCTTTATTTCCACATCTCTGTTTGATGTTTGTGTGTGTGGGAGGGTGACTCCTGGCCCTAGTGAAAAAAACTCCCATGGATTATCGTCAAATAAAACTGTCCCAAGAGACATCCTTGTCAAAACTCTAATATGTGCAGTGGCCCTGAAGGTCAACTAGTCACATTAAAATACGAATGTCAACTTTAAATAAACAGTGGCAAAGTTTACATGTGAAGCTTTTTATAGGGTTCTATGTAGTCCATTGCCATTTCATTTCTTCTGATTTTCATATTTCCTCTGCCTTTTGACTCTTTTTACTGTAGGAATTTCTAAACATTACAATAACACAGTTTTGGAGCTGCTGAAAAAAGTTCAGTAACAGGAGAGTTAGGGTGATATATGAACTTATAAATAAATTAATGTTACATAGAAAGAATATAATTACTCCTTCAGTGTAGTTTCTAAAAAGGGCATGTTATTATGGTGAATAATATATAGTGAAAGGGAGGAAACCCACGACACCAGGTTTACTGTTTAGAGGAGCCATACTCCAGCTAGGGTATAATATCTCAATCACTGGCTCCATGTTTTCCAGTGTGTCCTGTGGATTAAGAAGTTTAGTGTAGTGATGGGCAAGTAATTTCGTTTTTTCGCACAGGGGATCTGGAACTGAGGGGAACAGTGATTTCAATTTGTCGAATGAATGGGGAAGTGGTGATAATTTTTGTTTATAGGGGGTTCTATTTCATTTTGTTTAGGATTTTTTGTTGTGCTTACAAAGATTTGGGTGTGTTGGTCTGCCACTAAGAAGTGTTACCAACAGAAACACTGTATTCTTCTTGTAATTCATGTTTCTTGTTTTAATTAATTTAAAAGGCTAACAACCCCACTTTTTTCTGAAAGGCCAAAGAACATTTAAATGAAGGCACATATCCAAATTCACATTATTGTTTTGGCTCTAACGTTAACGCCTAAGCCCTGAGAAATTCACTGAATGACTTGATTTCAGTTGTTTTCTCTTGTAGAGCCAAGACAAAGCAATAAACAGACATGGCCCCACTGTTGATCACTAAATCGGCAACATTGACAAGTTCCTGAGTAACTTGTTTACAAATTTACTGTGCTCGCAGTGCAACTGAAACTGAAATTGGTTTCTTAAATGGAGTCTAACTTTTCATTATACCTTAAATGTTGCAGAATTATGTTCTGACTGCTGCACTGTTTAGGTGTAATGAAAAATTCATTAAAAATGAAATAGGATCCTGAACTTCAGAAATGTCAATGAGTATAAAGAGCCATCAAATGTTAGGCTCGCAGCTCATGCTCATGTTGTGGAATAATTTGAGGTCACTGTCATTTGAAATGAAACACCTCTCATTTGACTGTGCAAGCAGTGAAGTCATGTTCCTACCCTGCGTATCTGCTACACTAGTAGCGATCGACTGTGTTTTGTACTTTGACCTTTTAAGATGACAGACCCCCGCATGCACTCGTCCTGCACTCCATCCCCAATGAGATTAGTCCGTCACACATTCACATATTTAGAGGTGACGCAAGTTTGCAGACAGTAGATTAATCTGTCAGGCAATCTTGTTTTGTATGGTATGATGAATCTGACCACATTCTATCATTGCATAATAACATTGGTCTGTTTTTTTTATTTTTTACGATATCCTTTATAGTTTGTTTTCTAGTAGATTTGAAAAGGTCGCAGGTCTCAATCACCCATACTCATAGACAAATACAGTAAATTTAATCTGCAGTCTGACCTCCGGGGGGAGGGGATATTTTTCCAGAGGCAAATGTTATTTCAGTGGTGAAAGTGAAGCAATATGGGTTTGTTATTAGGCTGATACAGATTTCAGTGGCTCAGGAACAAAAATGGATTCAAACCATCAGCTATTAGCAGATGGAGACTCATGAAGCAAAGAAAACAGCCAACATCTGTTGCGATTTCTGCAGAAACGGAGGGGGTTATTCACATCGCTTGCACTGTGCAGGGCCAAGACTGGCACAAAGTGAGCTCTGTGCAAGGCAGGGATATTGTAGGTTTGAAAGGTTTTTAAGTTTTGATTTTTTTTAAGATAGTTTCAGTTAGTTTTAATGGTGCAATGCTAGTTTTATCTTCTTGATTGTTTAAACGCAAGAGTTGTAGAATTTCAGTTTCGGTTTTAATTCTTAGCTTTGGTGATGAAACTGTGATGGGGGGTATTTGATAAGCAACAGTTATAAATGCGTTGTCTTTGTAGAAACTAGAGAAACTATATGACTGTGCTCTGAAAATACAACTTTATACACTGACAACATCTTAATGCATCACAGTGATAGTCTTGTTCACTTGGGAAGTATCAGAGTATTTCTTTTTTGATTCTATACCAAGTAATAAAGTAAAGAGGCCCAAATACTAAGCCTAGTGTACTGATACAAAGGCCAATACCAATGCTTTGAAGTGTCTTCTTGTGAATGGAAATTGGGATTTTCAAAAAACAGTAAATGTGGCCTTCAGAAACACACCTTTGAATTACTGTTGGATAATGCATTACCTAGACATGATCTGGAAATAACTCCTTTGATCTGCCATTACAGTGCATTCATATGTCATGTGTATGAGAACAGAAGGAAAAGTTGTCCCATTACTACACACGTATTTGCTATAATCATGTTTCACTTTTTCACCATTACATATACATTAGATGTCCTGTATGGATGGATAGTGAGCTTTGAAAGAAAACACCTTGTATCAATATTGTCATGTGGACAGTAGGAATGATTTTAAAAAGATCTGTATCAATATAATATCTGTGAACATATACTAGAGGTGTAATAATGCTTGGTGATATCATAAATGAAACGTTCCACCAATGAAACAGAATCTGCTATGGGTAATCTTTGATCATAACAAATCAAAAATCCAGTCCAGCCCAGTCCCTGCCCCGATGCCAGCCGAAGATCAAAAAGCAGTCTGCAGCATCTGCACCATTAAAGTCAGATAAGTCACTCGAAACACCATGTGTTATGAAAGCAATGTGTTACGAAAGTACTGAAAGTATAAAAAAAAGCAATAAAGCAAAATCCCCAATGCCTTACCCTTATGGCATTCATCTTTTTGTCCAGCTGCATTTAAAGGAACCCTGAGCATTAATTCGACCCTGTTAATTCATTTCCCGGGATTGTGTGGTGTACCACAGATCCATTTCCACAAGTTGGGAAGGAGGTTGGCTGATGATGGGATTATAGCAGGTTTATGTAATTTCTCTGTTATAAAGGATAATATCATAATTCCATCATAATTTCTCTGGGACAAAACAAGATAAAAAATCCTTGAATGTTAAGACACTAGAACTAATCAGAGACAGAGCAATGAGCCTCTATGTGCTGTTGTATCACAAAGATTATTTGTGGTGAGAAGCACCTAAGCATAGTCTTAACATTACTGTATTTCCCATTTCAGCAAAGTTCTGTAAGTCTATAAACAAATATATGTGTGCATTTACTGGCTACTTTATTAAGTACACATACCTCGGATTTGCACTCGTTGTCCATTTTGCTAGATCCATTGACCATATAGGTGCACAATGTAGTTTACAATTACAGATCACTATTAGTGCTGCACGAAATTAGGAAAACAAGCGATATGCCATAATGTTGTTGAGTGTTGCGATGGCGATATCACATGCGAAAAGTAACTAAATACTTAGCCCTTATAGTGTTAATGTTTTTCTGCTTTGGATTTGCTGGTAACATAGACTCCAGGTGCTGACTAGTCTATGCAGAAAAAAAATGAAATGCAATATTTCTATTCCAACGTGATTTTTTAAAAAAGATTTTACTTTAAAAAACATTTGAACCATTGAACATTGCTGAAAAAAATCTGAAAATATTTTTTAAATAATTTAAATCTTAAATAACTGTAAACATAATTTAAATTATAGTAAGTTCTTATCAAGAAAAAAATAGCAAAAGGAACGATCTATAACAGCAGGACAGAAAATGAAGAAACTGCCCACTGATGTTTTTTTTCTCTGTGGCACTGGGTGAAGAGTTTTGGAAAAACACCATTTATTGCTGTTCAGTCAATAAATGTGATATGTATTTTTTTTCGCGATATGTATATTGCGCATGTCGATATCGCGATGAAAATGTACGATATATTGTGCAGCCCTAATCACTATCCATTTTTTTAACCCTCTTTACCCTGTTCATGGTTAAGACCACCACCAATATTAACGAAGATATTCTTTAAGTGGTCAGTTGCCAGTCAGCACTACATTAACACTGACAAGGTAGTGGCATGTTAGTGTGTGTTACTCTGGTACTGTTCTTAAACACTGTACTCTTACTGTCTACTCTGTTGGACACACCTACCTTGTTGGTCAACCTTATAGAGACTGTTGCTCAGTTGTTCCTACACAGTACCCTAGTCATTCTCTGATCTGTCATCAAGAAGTATTTTAGTTGGGCAGGGGTAGGAGGTTTTATATTTCAATAAAAAATAACCTCATTCGTTTAACACACTATCAGTTATAGTAAATCAAAGACTGGATCTGTACAAGACTTGAGAGGCTTGGTTCTTTAAATTAGAAAATAACCTAAAATGTACCAAATGCTAAGAAGCAAACATTAGCCTGCTGTAATGATCTCAGCCATGCCAGTGTTACAGCGGCAGAGTGGCCACGGGAGGCCGCACTTAGAGTCTCGTTATAGAGACCTTTATTTTGAAGTTCTGTGTTCATGTTCGTGTCTGTGTTTGCCCTGTCAGCTGTCTTGTGTTTAAGTTAAGTGATCAGGGATTGTGATTGGTTTTTGTCAGCGTCTGTTTGTATTTAAGGACTTTGCATTTATGTTAGAGTTGCTGGTTATCCCTCACAATGTGTCTCACCTTCCCTGCTCCTTGTGTCTCCTAGTTATAGCTTTGTTTCTGTTAGCCCCTTGTGGCTTTTTGTTTTAGTTAGTGTAGAGTCTGTGTCCTTTATGATAAAATACCATCTAATGGAATGGTATATTCTGTGCCTCGCCTCACTCCCTGAGCACAGCCCCCGTGACAGCCAGGTGACACATGAGTTTGCCTGAACAGGCCTCCCAGCCTATTTAATGGAAGGGCCACAGGAAACTGTTGGATGTGTATTTTTGGTTAATGGACTATTCTCAACATGGGGAAATCCTTGAGCAATGCTGCTGTGTGTTATATCGTGCTAATACTGCATATTGCAATTTTGATGTCTTATAATATATTAAAAGGACCATATCATCAATTTTTTGGAAATAAAATTATTTGAAGGATGTAAATATTGTTAAGTTAAAAAAACAAATATGGAAAATTGTTGCAAAAACATCCCAATTTAAAATCAAGACCAATGCGAAATGATTCAGTAAAAATAGCCCTGATAAAATGGACAATGAGTAGTAAAGTAATAAAGTGCCAAGCGTGTGTGTGTTGGGTGCAACCCGGAGGTGTGTATTTTATTTATATATAATTCAATTGAGTGCATTTGGTAAAAACTCAATGTCTTATAATAGTGATAAATATGAACTCATTTCAGGTCCCGCAGAGAAACTACAAGGACAGAGGGAGGCGTCCGTAAGCCTGGAAGGTATTAATTTATTATTATTTAACATGCAAGAATTCGTTTACTACAGCCTTTTGGGGGTAGCAATTTACATGTTGCTCTACTAAACCAACAAACAGTCTCTTAAAGGGCCAGCGTTGTTTTTTATATAGCATTTTATATAGCATTTGTTGATTTTCTGACTGTGTGCATTAATCCCTTCGGCAGCCCTGTTCTCAAGAGAAGCCCTGATATCACAAAGAATCCGGTGACAAAATCCGAACAGCTGCTGAGGATAGATGATCATGACTTTACAATGAGGCCTGGATTTGGAGGTAAGGCTACAGTTCCCTGATACAGCTTTAGAACCAGTTTTTCAGAAGGCAAACAGAAACTACAACCTAGCAGAGAATGACATTCTGTCCATAAATGATGCACTCTTGAGTAATTGGTTTAATGTAGGGCTGGTCCCAAAATCATTTTCTAGGCTTTCAATGCTGCTTATTGAGCACCCGATCATTTCTCCTCAGTGTCACTTCTAAAAACAACACTTCCTTTTAATCTCTGTTTCATCCCACACACACTTCATTAGACCAAAGCACACTATCACGTTTTTTACAGTGTTCTAACCACAAATGGTGTGGAAGTAAAGTCAGTGTGTATTGAGGCCACTCTAAGGATGCTTTCTGTTTTCACATCTACTTCATTTGGTTCAGACCAATAAAGCAGCTTACTTTCAAAATAAAAATTTACCTCAGACCATGGTCTGGAAAAAAAGAAGCAAAGTTAGGTTAAATAAAAGCCCAGATCACTTTTATGGATGTTTTTTTGGACCAATTACAGATAGTGGCTGATTTAGGTTATGGTCACCCATTAAACAACAGAAGAAGGAGAAAAACTGGAAGAGAAGAAAAATGAGTGCAAAAGTATTTGACATGTCCTGTTAGATGTGGTCATGTGTAGTTTAATAAGTTGTTGACATCATTTTTTGCTCGTACCGCCCACTACTACGTGAGTGTTACTCCTATTGCTGAAATGTCTGGCAGGCCTGGTGGCTGTCTCGTGCTGGGCTTTCAATGACATAACAGCCAAAGAGATTTCAGCCTGCGGGGCAGTAGCGGAACCGAGCGATTAATTACAGGCGGGCAGCCTACTCCGGCTCACTAACCCGTCTCCGACTTCACTAATCTTCAGCAATCTTACGTCAAAAAGCTGAAAAGCTGGGAAAAAAAGAAGTAAACAGAAAGGGTCAACTCAAAACCAAATACAAAAAAAAAAAAAGTGTTTCTTCTTATTCGGATTTCTTAGCCGAGACTTCCAGAAATAGGCTTACATGGAGCTAGAACACGAGGATGTTTCTGTGTCAGACTTTTCTAAATCAGAATGTTTTAAATATGATAAAAAAGTTGAGCTGCCTGGCATCATCATAGAAACAGCCATTGCTAATACTTTTGACCTAGTTATCTCCAAGTTATACTGGCCAGTACAGACCTTTAATAAAATTAGATTTATCAAGCACCAGCTAAACAGCTCTCTTACACAACAGATGAAGGTCCCAAATTAAATGTGTCGTTTCATTGCAAGGGGACATAATTGTGGAAATATAATAACATTATATTGGCTTGTGCAAACAATTGGGGCAATTTGATCCTTTGGGTTAATTAATGAGCTCAATGAGGATTCAGTCATCCTACAGGTTTTTCGTCACTCAACACTAGGGATGAGTATGTTTAGGATTTGACTGATACCAATATGGATACTGATACTACTTATCGATACTCTTATTGATAGTACTCTCCATAATTTGGTGTGAAAAACAAAGATCATGTGAAAAATTCAACAGTTATTTTATTATTATGTTTTTAGTAATAACTGGTCTCCTGAGTATCCTGTATATTTAATGAGGGAGGAGCAATTGCTACAGATGTGTGGTGATGTCCAGTCTCATCCCTCCCACTGATTCAATGTAGCATCAACCATTTAGTTTTGCCAGCTATGTTAGAATGCAGTTATGCTGCTTAAATACTGATAGCTGCACTGTTTGTTCAGGAACTCCATATTTCAGTACTGACCAGTCAGGAACGGATTCTACTGGTTCTCAGTATCTACCCATCACCTTATTTTCGTCCAGGTTTTCCCACACAGTCATTATGTATATCCAACACCAGTGGCTCATCTAATATAGTCTGCCATATTTTGTAAATATTAACTCTTAAAATGTTGTGCTGCCATGACAATGCCTAAGCAGGTGAGGAAATGGTCCTGCTATGGCCAAGGCATGGCTTTGAACCTGATAGCCCTTACCTTTCTACCATTGAGCCACAAATTGTATGCTGTAATTTGTTCCCTTGACCTGGACTCATTTTAATTTCTCCCAGAGGAAATCACGGCTTTGACTTTCAGAAGTCGGACTATGCTGTATGTGAGCGGGACGTTCCATTTCTCTGTACTTACACTGCAGGGATTTACTGGGTTGGGGGCAATGTGCGATGGGATTATGGCGCGAGCGCTATTTCTTATGGCATTGTGGATTACACCAAATGATGTATGCATTTAAATCCTCGGTCATTTACATCCACATGCTGTGTCTCGCATTAGCTCTAAAGAGCTACGAAGATGGATTGTGTGGATTGGATATCAGAACAGCCACTGAAATCTACTGAATTTAGACCTTCAACAATAAATGCTTCCTCTGTGACGCATAGGATACAGAGAAAAAAAAAAGATTGGAATTGTATGAGAAAAAAGTGCAAATTAATAAATTGAATAAAATAAAAGCCCAATGAGCTCTATAAACCTAATGCTTTGTGATGTGCCAAACACAAAGTCCTGGAAAGCTTGTGCAGTTGGAGCTACAGTGCATTGGAGTGATTTATTTTGGCTAGTGTATGAGTGTGTGGAAGTGCTGTGACCTAATTGTGTCCCCTTGCCCCAGAGATGTGGCAAGGACTCATGGGCCACAAATAGAATTGTGGAAATAATGAACATTTTCCATCGTCCTGGAATTGTGTGGCTTCAGAGCGTGCGTTTTGATGGGGCTGAAATTGAGCTGCTGGCAAATAAATAAATAAATGATCAAATATTCAAATCCTAATAATACTTACAAAACATATATATATATTATTGTTATTACATATATATATGGTATTGCATTGCTTGGTGCTTCTGTTGATTAAAGTATAGAGATGTCCCCTAATTTCCTTTTCAGGTCCAGCTATTCCTGTGGGTGTGGATGTCCAAGTTGAGAGCTTAGACACTATCTCAGAAGTGGACATGGTAAGAGAATCTCTTCTTGTTTTTTGGCCACAGGCACGTTTCATGGAAAATATGCTTTTGTTATCGGATCAAAACTGGCTGATGGTTACAGTGAACTTCAGTAACATCCAAAGAGCCTGCAGGCTTTTGCTGCCCTATGATTCAGATTGGGCCCCCCTTCTGAAGGACATTACCATGGACAAGCCCCAGGCTCCGGAATTCAGTGGTGGAAAAAACAAAATGCTAATTTGGAGGCACATGTTACAGACTGTGTGATTTCTTCTTCCTCTTCCATCTTCCTCAATTTCGATCAATCAGCCTTGATTTCTAAATCACTTTGGTGAAAGTACTACAGATCAGTGGTCCCCAAACCCTGGGCCGCGGACCGGCACCGGGCCACGGGTCATGATTAAATAAATAAATAAATAAATAAACGTGGGTGTGACCCGTGTTTTGTTGTCGGCTCGTTGTTATGAAAGTGCTGTTAATAAAGCTGCGAGTACACACTGGATTAACGTTTATTATTATATTTTAAAGATACCCCAATATTATATTTTAAAATATCCCCATTTTTATGCGTATCCTTTATTTGTATAAATACGTATATTTATCTGCCACTCCTTAAAGGCCGGGCCGTGAACATAGTTTCTGTTATTAAACCGGTCCATGACGAAATAAAGGTTGGGGACCACTGATACAGATGATCTGATCAAGTAATTGCCCATGAGCCTGATATTGATCATTTAATACATTTAATAATACGATCCTAGTACCTCCTGATATTTGTAATTGCAGCCTTACAGTGAATTTCATCATGGCACTGCTTTCATATATCAAGATGTTCTAATATTAACTTTGAATACACTAAGTGGGCAACTCACATTTCAAGAGGTAGCACTTCAGTGAAGGCTAGTGTTCGTAAAGCTTAATGGCACCTTCCTAAACATTCATGACATACACATACAAAAACATTTATAAAGGCTTACTCCAATAAGTGAGTTGCTGCTTTAGTCATTTGGATGTAACTGTTTATGTAGGCTTATTACAGTTGTTATGAAAGTTTGATGTACATATTGTGTAGGCTTCTGAATACTAGCCTTTAGTAAAGTTTTACTGTTATTGTTAATTAGTTTTCTCACGTCTCCACTTAACTACCACTTAACTACTAAGAAAATGCCACAGATTCTAGGTAATGTCCGTTTATGTCGCCTCTACAACAGTTGCATGAAAAAAAATACAGTAATCCACTGCTTTTCCCAGGGATTACGTTCCAAGAGCACCCACATATAGTGAAAAACCGTGTTGTTGTGTTTTGGTTCAAAAAAATGCAACACATCAGCTTCAGGAAATGGCTATTCACTTGCTGTCTGCTATATCCCATTCATCAGCAGGTGCCATTGTAATGAGATAATCAGTGTTATGATTTAATGCTATGACTGATCAGTTTTGTCAGCTTTACTGACGTTCCTTCGCTGTACTATAACAGCTCTTGCTCTGTCACAGGACTTCACCATGACTCTGTATTTGAGGCACTACTGGAAGGATGAGCGACTGTCCTTCCCCAGCACCACCAACCAGAGTATGACCTTCGATAGCCGCCTGGTGAAGAAGATCTGGGTCCCTGACATGTTCTTCGTTCACTCCAAGCGCTCCTTTATCCACGACACCACTACTGACAATGTCATGCTCAGGGTCTACCCTGATGGCAAAGTTCTCTACAGTGTCAGGTAAGCGAATATAGCGGTGCACGCTGTTAGCGTTCTGTCGATACTGCTACTCTTATCGATACTAATGATTCGCCATTACTGATTCATTAGAGGTACAGAGTCAAAATCCACCCAAGATCTGAATCAGCTGATTTTTCCTCGAAACACAACTGGCAGTCAGCCCATTTAACATTTCAATTTGGGCCAATTGGTGTTTTATTATGCAGGTAATATAATGATGTAAAAACATGAGCCAGGTAAGAGCTGCTGCTGGATATAGCATAATTATGCCTGACTCATGCTAAATAGTCACTTCCTCTTACCTTAATTTAGCACTTTCTTATTTATTACTGTATTGATTTACTTTATATTAAATTATTACTTTTTTAGTCAGTTTGGCCCATTAAGGCATAAGTAATAAGTAATAAGTAATAAAACAAATTGCAGCTAATGTTCATTTTATGTATCTGTTTAGCTCACACAGTGTGAGCGTCAGGTTAATAAATATCATTAGCAAAGTTGTGATTTATGTTGTGCTTGCTCAAGAGATGCCACACATAGTAGTGAGAGTCTTGTTGCATCTATGGCAACAAGCGTTGTTGCCATGCAAGTCTTAAGTATAAGTGAACACTTCACTTATTGTTCTGGTGTGATGGAGAAAGACAGAGTACTAGACTCTGACACTTCTTTATATTCTAAATTCTTCAGGATTGACAGTACATATATTGACCAACTCTAACTGGTTTAGAATGCATCAAGTGACATCTCTAACTGCCCCAGTACCACTGTGCAATATCTGGGCCGCTGGAGCGCTCCTACCCTATCATTTAATCTTCTGGAGCTGTGTTGGAAACACAGACACTAACCCCACACTGAGCCCGAGCAGGAAACAGATGCCAGTTTGTTAACCATAGTCAAATCATCCGCTTCCTTGTTACGTAAGGAGAGGTGGCAAGGCTTTACGCTCGATGTGCGACAAAAAAAAAGATCCTCTCCAAGCTCAGTTGGCGCAATCAAAAGTAGGCAGACAGGGATAGACATGTCAATAAAAGGTAGCAAAGCGATAGAGCTCTTTCCCAAAGAGCTCCTTCTGACTGAACAAATCCAACAGCTGCCAGTGGCCAATTCTTTTTTTTTTTTTGTGAATTTGCCAGCTATCCCCTGCCTGCTTGGTGCCGCCCAGGATAATCTGTTTACAGAAACGAATGGAGAATGTGCATTTGTTCAGCTTGGTAATTTCATTGTTGTGGATTGCGAGAGTTGTCTGGCAGCGTGGGCTGTTCAAAACCCGTTTGAATGTGTGAGTAATTATCAGAGTGCTGAAATCAGAGACCATAATCCACACACGTTCTCTCTCACTTAGAACTACAACTGGCTCTATAATCACCCAGGCAGTGGTTTGGCTGTGGGGCCATTGCTCCCCCTAGTGGTGATGTTGCATTTTCATTTACATTTACATTTACATTTACGGCATTTATTAGACGCTTTTATCCAAAGCGACTTCCATTCGCTAACTACAGGAAACAGTCTCCCTGGAGCAACTTGGGGTTAAGGGTCTTGCTCAGGAACCCAGTGGTGGTGCTGAAGGTAGGATCCGAACCCATGACCTCTTGGTCTAGAGGCAAGTATCCTCTAGAGGCAAGAGTGTTGCACACTCTGTGTTCATACAGACATACACTATATTGCCAAAAGTAGTCACTCACCCATTGAAATAATTAAATTCAGGTGCTCCAGTCACTTCTATGGCCACAGGTGTATAAATTCAAGCACGTAGGCATGCAGACGCTTCTACAAACATTTGAAAGAATGAAAGAATGGATCGCTCTCAGGAGCTCCATGATTTCCAGCATGGGACCATGATAGGATGCCACCTGTGCAAAAGGTCCAGTTGTGAAATTTCCTCGCTACTAAATATTCCACAGACAACTGTCAGTGGTATTATAACAAATATAAGGTTTTATTTTCTCATCTTACCTCATCTACTGGCACCCTTTACTCCTCCACCACAAATGTTCCCTAGGGGTCTAAATCTGTGACCACACAAGGGTCCTGTTGCGGTCTGGCCAGCGGCCATGGTTATGCCGCTGCTTTTATGTTTCATTCTGTTTCGGTTTGTTTTTCAGGTCTTTTATTTTGATAGGTTTTCTGTTTGTGCTTGTGTCACATGTGTTTGTGTTTCACCTGTTCTGTATCTTTAATTATCCTTAGTATTTAAGTTCTGTTCTGTGTGACAGATGTTATGAGCCGATCGCTTTAGAGTTCCCCTGTGTAGTGCATCCTGTTTTGTTTTCTGCTGGCCATCGTGCCTTTTCATTTCTGTTTTGTAAATAAAAGTCACAGCACTAAGGATCTGTGTTCGCCTGCCTGCTTCTGCACGTTTCCAGGGAGCTCCGGGTCTGGGCCTCGCGGCTCGACTCGTGACAGGTCCCGTTTGGCTCAAGTTCTCAATTTTCTTCAAGATTAGACATAGGGGTTTTTCACAAAAAAATATAATGCAATATAATATAATATAATGACTGCATTATAACTGATTATAATTGGTTAATATTTACAGTAACATTCACAAACCAGTGCTGTTGAATCATCGCACCCCTACAATCTCTCCCAGCTTTTACTGGTTAAATGTCCCGTAGAACAGGCGGTGATTGAAGGGCGAAGTGTAAGAGGGTGGAGCGGCGGCAGCCTCCAGTAATCCCACTCCTCTCCTAGGGGTGGATTAGGGTATTTGCTGATGTAGTTGGGGGAGAGGCCACGTGGGTGGCTGTGCTGGGACAGATGCAAAGCTGACTGATTGCTGAGGGGTTAATCTGCCAAGCCCACTGCTCCAGCTGTGCCCCATTCGCTCACTCTGAACGGGGGTGAGGATTTCCATGTATTTATCCAGCCTACATGTGGACTATAAGCGTTCCACAGCCATTGCTCCTGTTGATTGTGTCGCATTCATCATTCATCAGTACAGGAAGGGACATGGAGCATTTAGGAGGGATTATAACAAATTCATACTGAGATGTTACACTGGCAGTACTGGAGAGTGTTCCTACTCTCATCACAAGTGTGAATGTGAAGAATGTGTGCTAGATAAGTTACAACTCTATGACTCTATATGGATGTATAAAGCTTAAAACCATGATGGCCAAAGTGCTGCATCATGATAAAAAATGTATTTGAGCAAAGAAAACCTAGAAAATAGAAACAAAAAATACTGGAAATTGCTTAAAGGGAAATATATATATATATATATATATATAGGAATACATATAAGAAAGCTTACTGTGAAGTCATGTACAAGGGTGTTGGCCTCAGAGAAAAGGTGAGTCTTCAGATAGGCTTTAAATATATTAAGAGTAAAAGAGAATCTGATAGAGAGGGATAGACTGTTCCACAACCTTGACATTGAGCTGGAGATGTACGACCCCTTTGAGACCTCAGCTGGGACCTTGGAATATACAAAAGGAATTTGTTAGAGGATCTAAGAGGCCTGAAGGCAGAATGAGGACATAGAAGGTCTGAAATATAATGAGGTATTAAACTGTATAAGGCTTTAAAAACAACATAATAAAATAGGACTGTGTCTATAGCGTTATATCTTGATAAAATTAGAAGAAATGTGTTTAAGAAAACATATAGCAAGAATAAAAGCTGGCCTAAAGTAGAACTTCATGATACACAGCAGAGAAAAGTTTGATCTTTTAGATAAAAGGCAAACCACTTTGATGCAGTACACTGCATGCCAGCCCCTTGTTTAAGATATCACGAACTATATTCCCTGAACTGACAGACCATGGCAAGGCAGTGAACACTTAAATATTCACTTTAGAATGTTGTTACAGTCGCCTTAGAAAGATTTGGCCTTTTGATCAGGGACTGGACTGCTGCATGTTTTAAACAAGGTATGTTGGAAGAAGTTACAACCAACAGTATCCAGAACTGTTCTGAGGAAGCATGAGTGAAGAACATCCAGGGAACAGGTAGAGATCAAGGTCAGAATCAGAAAAAAAAACTGATACTGGAGGAAGTTGCTTAATATGATATGAATGTTTCGAGCATGGGAATAACAGTTGAGGAACACAAACATAAGGTTAGATGGTGTTGTGTTCCAATGCAAATTTCTTATCTGAACTGAATGGCTAGATCTAAGACTAAAACAATTCTGAGAGGTGAGGAGCGGAAACTTAGACCCTAATGTGTCGTTTGTGCATGTGTGTGTGTGTACGTGTGTTTTCCAGGGTCACTGTAACAGCTATGTGTAACATGGACCTTAGCCACTTCCCTCTTGATACCCAAACATGTTCCTTGGAGATCGAAAGCTGTAAGTACCAAATTACATACATTTTCACTAGCAGTTATATCCTTAGTTCCTCAGCCAAACCAACTACTCAGCCAATCAGCTAATTAGTTCATATATCAGTCTCCACAGGCTTTTTTCATGACCAATCATAATTGGTGTGGATTGGTAACTCATATATGATTTGTCTGAAATCTGAAGAAAGTTTTTAAACCTGAAACATAGTTATAAATTAAATTGGGCCTAAAATAGAACCCTGTGGCACCCCAAGGGGAACAAAATTCCCAATGTAGGCGACCTACTTAATGCACTATCCTGAATGCCAAACACTTCTTTATGATGTTTCAAGATTACGATCAATTAAACAGCTGATTTAAACAAAGACCTCTAGTCCGTGGTCATCTTCTCTAGAAAAAGTTCATAGTCTCCTCACATTGTTTTATAAAATGGAAAACGGTTCATCTGGTTAGCCTGGTTCTAAAGTTATGAAGTCTCCTGAGATGGGATCACCTTGATGGTTCTGGTTCCTTTGCAGATGCCTATACTGATGATGATCTGATGCTGTACTGGAAAAAAGGGAATGACTCTCTGAAGACAGATGAAAGAATCTCGCTCTCTCAGTTCCTCATTCAGGAGTTCCACACCACCACAAAACTGGCCTTCTACAGCAGCACAGGTACATCTTACTCCAGAAGCAAATGCAACACTCAGACACATCTCTAGACTTTTGTTAGTTCTCCTTTAGATGTCTGTGGTTGACAGTCAGCATCCTAGATGTTGCCTGCTCTAAGCAATGCAGTAATCCTTATTAGCCACTGTTCAGGCAGTTTATAGCAGAGTGAGAAAAGGTAAACTATTTATTGTTCCTCTATGACTAGAATTACCCATGTCTTGTCCTAAAGCATTTTTGTGTGAGGCTGAATTATAGTCCAAATTAATTTCAAGATGAACCTACACTGGGTCTGGACCAAACCCTTTCAGTCTTTAATCATAAAGGCAGTAAGTTCATGGTTAAGTGGGCCCTCAAGTGGCAATACTGTGACTCCTTGAAATCAGTACATTGCCATTTGTATGGAAGATGTAGTAAGTACAGTGTCAGGCGATGGTGAGGGTTTTCTTATTTTATACATTTTAAAAATGTACGTACACTTGACATTCTTTTAAGGGGCTTTATAAGGAACAAAGTGGGATGCTTTTAGAATCCAACATTTTTATATTTGTCTCGTCTTCATGCATTCAAACATTTAAACAAAATAATATTAATTGCAAATAAAATTTTATAAATATATATCACTAATTACTATCCCTAATACTTCGGTTTGTTCCTCTCCTTCAGGTTGGTATAACCGCCTGTACATCAACTTCACCCTGCGGCGTCACATCTTCTTCTTCCTGCTGCAGACCTACTTTCCTGCTACTCTGATGGTCATGCTGTCCTGGGTGTCTTTCTGGATCGACCGCCGGGCCGTGCCCGCCAGGGTGCCTCTAGGTAAGATAAATGTACTTTAGTAAGATGAAAATGGATATCATGTCAGGCTGCCGAGAACAAATGGCCTATTTCAATTTCACACTACATCTTGCATGATCTACCATGAGGTTGAAGTACAGAATGTCAGACATAATTTGGGGGTACTTATGTCTAAGAAATTTCAGCCTTTTTAAACAAATGGCCCTCCTATGGCTCCACATATAACAGGATTAATGACTGTAAGTGTAAAACAGCGTTGGCGTTGTGATGTAAGTCATGTGGTTTGATCTGAGCAACTAAGGATCCATCTGACAGTCCCTCCGCCATTTTCCAGAGAGGTGGTTTGCCTGATGCAGACTGCTCTTCATGCCATCTTTCCATAAGAATCCCCCTCCCTTTTTAAAACGGTTAACTAGACTGTAACTATTCGTAATTCTTGAGGCTTACCAAGACCATGCTTAGGTATTGTTTTTGTGATATCTTTGACATTTTATACAGCACCAAAGTATTTAAACCTGCATGGTTGAGCATTCTTTCTTGGTTTGCTTTTTTTTGTCATTACTAAGCTCTTAACAAAGTAGTGAGCAGTTCATTTAACACAGCGTTCGGTCCGGTTCTCATCTTGGCCTTTTGAACATGAACAGCAACAGACTCCATATGTGAATGCCACATCTAGAATCATCCCTAGAGCTTTTTTTTTTTTTAGCTCTCCTGTGCATGAGCTAATGATAACACACAGGTGTATAAGACAGCCACTTGTGACTTATGGTCCCCTGAAATGGGACAGTTCTAAATAAAAAGGACTGTAAATACCATACTGCTAGTTTTGCTGTTTTTCAGAGGCTTTATAAAGTAAGGCTTTATAAAGACATCTTTGAGCTCTTCTAGTCATTTGTGTCTGCTGAAAACTGGTTTCTTGGTTTCTTCAGGCATCACTACGGTGCTCACCATGTCCACCATCATCACTGGAGTGAACGCCTCCATGCCTCGAGTGTCCTACATCAAAGCCGTGGACATCTACCTGTGGGTCAGCTTTGTTTTCGTCTTCCTCTCCGTTATAGAGTATGCAGCCGTTAACTACCTGTCAACCCTGCAGGAGCGCAAGGAGAGGAAACTCAGAGAGAGGGTGAGCAACTCACATTGTGGAGTTCAGTTAAAGTTACACTTATTTTTCTGGTTATTGCTTAAAGTTCTACACTTGATTTGAACATATATAGTGTGAACCATTACAAGTTCTTGGAGTAAGAGCCAGACAAGTTAATGTTAAAAAAAAAAGAGCTGTGATATTACTATTCTAATTTATCTATTCTACTCTATCTATTTAACACATCTACATAGTTCTCCATGCAATAAATGATCAATTCATCCCCATATCTCTTCATTCGTCCATCTAACTACACTGCCCTCTAAAGTCAAAGTGCAGTAACTACGCCAAAGCTGAAACTGAGAAAACTGGCTTTAAAGTTTTAGCATGAATTTTGTAGTTTCTGCAATTTTGACATCATCATTTCTCTGAAACGGGACAACTCTGAACCAGGATACTTTCTCACAAGACAAAGGAGACATCCCAAACCACATTCGTAGTCTAAAGTCAATTTTGAGTAAATATGTAGTTACTGCACTTTGGCTTTGTAAAAAGTGGTTTAAAAGGTATCCTGATCTCTTCTATTTTTGCATATCGTCGCTGTCGGGCAGAAACCTCGTAACTCCACTTTTGGTCTTTGTTGTGTTTTTTTCATAAATCGATACTATTGGTCAGTCTCCACGTGGGTCTGTAAAATTTAGAAATTATTAACCAATGAAAAGTGTTGAAAATAGCTTGGGATGTATGATGACACAGTATTCATTTATTTAGAATATAAATCGTTTTTTCAGTTTCCTGAAAAATAGCCGTTTTGGAGATATGAGGTGTCCGCCCGACAGCGACGATATTTATTACACGGAAATGTTTCAGATCTTCAAACAAAAATCTATGTAACACTGAGACAGCCCAAGTAAACAAAAATACATTTGCAAATTCATGTATTAACCACATTTAGCTAAGAACTAGGAACAGTTAGACTGGCATAAATGACTGGAGTAAAAGTATCATACCAACATCATACCAACAGTAAAACATGATGGTGAAGGTGTGGAGATGTGAGGGTGTGGAGATACTTCAGGACCTGGGTGATTTTCAAAATTGATGGCATCATGAATTCTGCTCCCTACCAAAACATCTTGCAGGGCATCAATCCAAACAGTCATCAATCCATGATCTAAAGATCAAGCACAATTGGGTGATGCATCAAGACAAGGATCTGAAGAAAAATATTATGGGTTTGACAAAGTCAAAATCACCAATTGCAGCCGGCACACCATATACATTATATATATACAGTGTTCCTATGTTTTCAGAGTTTGCAGCCTCTGTTGTTCGCTGATTTTTTTTAGAACCGAAATAATAATTGTTCGTAGAAACCCCGCAAATTCACGGAAACCGCAAATAAACTTTTTTTAGTTTTGTCCTTTTAATGGCATATACTTTTTCATGCATTTTAGTGCTAAATTATTAAGAATAGTATAATTTATTAATTTTGTAACATAAATATAAATGTAAATGTGGCTACATTTCCTTATAAATATATATATATTAATATATAAAATATTTCCATATAAAACTATACATTCTGTAGTTCTGTCAACCATATATTAGCTGCTGCTCTGTGACGCATCTCTGGCAGATACAGTCAGCATTCCTGCATTATAACAGCTTCTCAAGTGTTTTGCTCGGTGTTCTCATTAAAGCCCTGTTTTTTATTACTGTAAATCAAATTAAATTATTAGTGTATTTACCTGCTTATACCAAAGAAAACGCAAATGCAAGAATTACATTACAGTCTATACAGGGGTAACATCTGTATTTTACATTCTAGCACTGCGGAGACAGCAGTTCAGTGTAAACTGAAATTACAGTGTTTTTAGGGGTTAGACTATAAAAATAGGTATTTTTAGGCATTTTGTTAACCATATCACAAATTCGTGATTTTTCACAATTTGCAGGTGCTCTTGGAATATAACACCCATGAATTCCGTGGGTCTACTGGATATATATGTGTGTATATAGTTAAAGAGGACACCCATGCCTACCCTAACCATTTCTTTGCAAGTTTATACCACTTATCTGTTTATTCCATTAACTGCAGATTTTGTAAAGTTGTTGAATGGACAACTATAATTAAAAGTATGTCAAACAAAACCTGCTTGTGTTGATGGGATAGTCATTCTAGCTGTAAACACACTCATTAACTGTTTCATCCCTCTGGCTCTCATTAAAAGCTTGTTAATATCTAACACGTGTCTGGCGAACCACATTATAATTTGTTGTTTTTTATAGGCCTGTAATAATGAATAAAAAGTACGACATTTTCTGGCTAATAAAGGAGCTCAAATGGTGAACATATTGTAAATGTATTTGTTAGCAAAGAATTTTGAGTGTATTTTTAGTAAACATCGAGTAGCGTGCAAATGTAGAACATCTCAGTGTGGTTATGTATGTTCTCCTTGTCTTACGTTTTATTTTATCTGAGAGTCTGAAACAGTTTAATAGAGGAAATTACTGTTTCACCTACACCGCCCCCTCCATCCCAGTCTCTGTTGACACAGTGTCCTCACTTATTGTGACACCAATCTGTCAAAAAGCATTACAAAAAGCCCTGACCGTTCTTTCACCTGTGCGCAGCTGCCATGCACATGCGGGATGTCCCACCCGGGCCCGGTCATGATGAGCAGCAGCTACAGCGAGATGGACGCCATGACCACGGGCCACTACGGCATGCCGGAGATGAACGGGGACAAGCGCGAGCGCATCCTGGTGCAGCTGGCTTTAGACAAAGAGCAGAGCACTCATGACCAGGGAGGCAACACGCACCCGTACAACAGCATGTGGATCGACACCCATGCCATAGACAAATACTCACGAGTGATCTTCCCGGGAGCATATACGCTCTTTAACATCATATACTGGTCCATCTACTCCTAACAGCTATTGCTGAAGCTATGGACGATGCAGTAGAAGTGTCCTGAAAGCTTTCAGGCCATGGTGAGAGGAGATCACAGGGGAACATGCTAGACCATGCAGTCCATTCTGTCCAGAGCAGACGTGAAGTGAGGAAGCCAGGCTCACATATTACACAGACCCAGAGACCTTATCCAGTTTCTATAAGGTTGTAAGAAAAACAGAAGATACATGCGTGTCTCCATCGTTCTTCTCCTCAACTAAAACTTGTGCATGAGAGCGATGTTATCTTCTTTTACTTTTAGTCTGTCTTCACACTATAATAAGTCAATGCCATAGGAGGTTTTTTTTTTAGCCATTTGCGATACATAGGTATTGTAGTTTGCATAGCACTTGTATATATAAATATTTCATTTTGATTTCCAGGATGCCTCCAGGTAGAGCTGAGCGATATGGCCAAAAATTTTTTTAATTATTATGGATTATTAAAAAGTACTGGTAACTGTTTCAACTATGTATTTCATAATGCTGAAGTCTAATCTGTACTGGCATTTTGAAGATATTGCACATTTCAAAATGTCTCAACAATCAACTAAGGATAATGAAAAGGAACTAAAGCGACACCTATCATTGGCCTCCCCTCCTTCTTCCCACATCAGTCTGATGCTACCCAGCAGGGGGGGTTGCTAGCTTTTGTAACAGAATTGGCTGTAAACATTCTCCTCTAAGTGTATAGAGCTGTACACTGATATTCCACACTTTGCACAAATGTGTGATTGCAGGAGACCTAAATAGGGGTGGAATTGGACACGGCTAACTGGATAGTATATACTGGTTAAAAAAAGAAAAACATAATAGACCACAGTACCTAGAATTTAGTTCAACATAACGATAACATAAACTGGTTCCATTCCCCTCTCCTGAATAAATAAAATGAACAAGCTAGCGTACTCTCCTAACTGTCAAACTGGTTCGTGCTGTTATGAGTGATTGGCTAGACTTCTACCTCCTGCTCAAATTTCAAGCTGCTGATACTGAAGGAACAGATTAGCATCATAGCTTTTCTGCAAATACCTCAAATGCTAATTATTGATACTGGCTGAATAAATGTTTGGTTCTGATAATTGCTAGCGTTTTATCGCCCAGACCTACCTCTAGGTGTGCCAGATGACATTTCTGTGATACATTCTATGTATTGTAAATAGGAATGTGCATTGTGCAAAAATTGTGGAAGACTTCAGTCGATGCATGGGGCAGTAGTATGCATTCATCAGGTCACTGGTCTTGCAGCTACTAAAGTAAGTAGTGATGTAGCCTATAAGTCCTGTTTTTTCTTTCTGTGACGTAGGCCGACCAAAACCATGATGACAAAATGTACTCTTTTGATATAGTCTAAAGACAGCTGGTAGCCTAGTGGTTAGGGCATTCGCCCTGCGACCAGAAAGTCCGGGTTCGATTCCCAAGACCGCTAGGCACCGCTGAGGTACCCTGAGCAAGGTACCGTCCCCACACACTGCTCCCCGGGCGCTGTGCTTCACTTGGTGAATGGGTTAAATGCAGAGGTTGAATTTCGTGCTGTTCACACTGTGTGCTGTGGTGTGTATGACAAATGGTCACTTTCACTTCACTTAAAATGGTAAAAATTGAACCTTCTGTCATCATTGCTATCGCAGCCCCGGTTATTAAAAAATTATTTATATAATGTATTATATACTGGTCATTTAAATGACCATAAATTTTGTGAAGTTATTGTATTGGTTTTTAATTAACCTACATAAAATGCTGCACCAAATATGTATGAAGCTTATTTATGAATACATTGTGTTAAAATCTGCTGTTTATTGTAATATTTTTGTTTCTTTTGAACTTTCTGAAGATTCATCATCCTTTCATGCATGGATCACCCCTAGAAAATCATGAACAGTGGTCATTGCTGGATTATTAAGTTATTTAAAAAGTTATAGCATTGAAAAAATTATTGAAGAATTAAACAGTTGTAAGTGTTTTCCATATGACTCTTTTATATAAATTGTTTTACTTGTTCTGCATTGTTTCCTTTGGAACAAACTGGATTTTGTTGATGCACTGACAAACAAGAGTAAATTGTAGGATTATGCTTAAGTCTGAAAGCACTGGCAGAGCCTCGGTGAGTTGAATTGTATCAGTTTAATTTTTAGTCCTCTCAATACTGCAGTTTCTGCCAAAATAATAATTTTGCTGGCTTGGGTCAGGAAAGGCAACTACACAGAGAAGCATAAAAATTGTTTTTACTGCACATTTATGAACTTTTTACTGCATTCTGAGAAATGACTATGAGGCTGAACTACCCATTGTCAACATTTGTTTATGTATGATATGGTTCATAAAGGCTAAGCCAAAAAAATTCATAAATTTGCAACAAAAGTAATCAATTTATTTGATAGTAAATGTCTTGTGACTCACCTGCAGTACCTTTAGGGCCCAACAGGGGGGCACGGCCCACACTTTGGCAAACACAGGGATAGACAGTAACACAATAGACAACTGTCCAAATGAAACGTATTCTATCAGATTTAACACTACTTTTTCACCATCAATATAATATGAAAAAAGAACATTTGTGGGGGTTCACAGGTGGCCTTGGATATTAACCTCTTCGGATTGTTATCACCACTGTAAAGAAAGCTGGATTCTCAATAATGCAGGACTTCACTTCAAATCTTCTAATTTACTATATATTATATATTTGATAGGTTAAATTATCTAGTCCAGTATCTATCACTTGCTGAATAAAGTCCTATTCATTTTGCCACTGTTTTGTATATATATACTGCTCAAAAAAATAAAGGGAACACTTAAACAACACAATGTAACTTCAAGTCAGTCTCACGTCTGTGAAATCAAACTGTCCACTTAGGAGGCAAGACTGATTGTCACTGAGAGAGTCTAGACTGTAAATCAGTGT